>PVIH01007208.1:0-102771 GCA_004025045.1 Sigmodon hispidus | reverse complement strand
AGGATAAGACAGTCCTACCAAAAATACCCTGCTTCTATGGAGACTTGTCAGATATCATAGGCCAGTAGCCACAAGGATGGATGCTCCCGTTACACAGAGAAGTGGTGGATGACTGTCCAGGTAGTTAACTGTCGTTGTCTTCTCCTATATTCTGGAAGTTACTTCATGCTTCCAACTTTAGGTATATATTTTCCTTCTCTGGTCTTGACGGTGTTGAAGATTAGATAGTTGAGATTATTATTACTTCACATTCCAGCAAAGACACTCAAGTCTTAGAACTCTTTTAGGATAAACAGCTTTAAAACAATCCCTGTACATTTTTTTTTGTATCAACATTTTAGATATTAAATTGCACCTTGTAGTTGTTTGCTAGCGGTAGTTTGACCTCACTTATGTTAGTTCCTTCCTCTTTCCCACACACTGTCTTATGGTAATCCCTGTAGTATGTAGTTTTATGTCTAGTTTAGAACCTTCCTATTTAGACAAAATGGGGAGATGTAGCAGGTATCCCGGAGGCGTTGTTTACAGCGCGCGGCGGCGGCGGCGGCTGCGGCGGCTGCAGCGGCGGAAGCAGGGGGCGGTTCTTCCGTCTCGATCGCGCGGCGGCTCCGTACTGCAGTGGCTGTCTCTTTTGCTCGTGATTATAACAAAATAAATCTTATTTAAAACATAGCAATTGGTGGCGGGTTTATTCCGCGATAAGCAAGGTGAACACCAGCTTCATTCTTCCCATCTTCATTACTGTGGCCAGCTGCCTCAGGCTCCTCTAGCAACACCACCGATCACCTTGAGCTGTGAACCAAAATAAATCTGCCAAAGTATTTTATCACAGCCACAGGAATGGTAACTAAGACAGACAGGATGTCCTGTCCTAGAGTGGGAGGGGTGAGTTTTCAGGACAGAGCTTTCTGAACTCAGAGTGATGCTCAGACCTCACCATTTGCTTCTTAGATCTGGGCAATGTTTTGCTAGATTGTTTCTCCTGTAGATTTTTCCTGATTTTGTGTCTGGCCTTAGAGATCCTCCAGTGTCATCCCCCCAGTAGTTGGGATGACAAGCCTGAGCAGTCAGGTCCAGCTAAGTTTTTTTGTTTGTTTAGAGACACTGGAGATTGAAGCTATGGGCCTTGTTCTGAATATGCCAAGCAAATAAATGCTTCTACTATTGAGCTATATTCCCAGCTCTCTGTCTCTCTGTCTCTGTCTCTGTCTCTGTCTCTCTCTCTCTCTCTCTCTCTGTGTGTGTGTGTGTGTGTGTGTGTGTGTGTGTGTGTGTGTGTGCTTGTCCAGGCTGGTCTTGAACTCATTCTGTGCCTGAGTAAAAATGCAGGGCTTACATTTTCAGCTTCTCTCCCTCAGCCTTTGAGCTGAAGGGATTACAGACATGTGCCCCCAGTCAAGTTACACCATTAAGTTCTGAAATAAGGGATATCCTTGGAGTTGTGAGTGACATTATTGTGCCTCATGCAGGAAGCATCTAAAAAAAAAATAGAACACAGGTCTACCAGCTTTCAGAATGTGCCTATACATTTCTGTAAACAGGAGATAAGTAATCTTCAAACTTATCAGAGTGTTGCCCTCCAGATCATTTCTGACATGTCCTGGGATAAATTGCTGTGAATTTCCAAGGCACATTTTAAGAAAAAGGATGAATTCTGAATAATTGTTGCAGCTCTCTTCCATTGGTGCCCATCCCTTAGGAGTGGTAAAGGATTAATTAGCTATCTGTGGTTTGGATGAAAATGTCCTCCACAGGTTTATGTGTTTGAACACTTGTCCTCAGCCATTAGTGCCTTTGAAGAACCTTTAGGAAGTGGAAGTTTGCTGGAGGAAGTGATTCACTGAGGGCAGGCACTGAGGATTGACTGCCTAACCCCACTTCCTGCGCACCCTTTGCTTCCTGACTGCACAGCTACTCCATTCCCCTCCCGTCAAGTCTTCCCTACTGTATCCCCTTGAACTATAAACCAAAACAAACCATCCTAACTTGAAATTGCATCGTCTCTGGCATTTGTCACGGTAACAGTAGAAGTAATGTGATAATGGATCCGGGAAGGAGAAGGAAGGGAAAGAGGATCAGGGAAGGTGAGGGAAGAAGAGTGAAGTGGAAACAAGGAAAGAGAAGGAAATAGGAAGAGGAATAAACCAGCCACAGCATCACAAACTCAAAACACTGGGAAGCAGTTGGATGGAACGATGCTGGTGATCTGCCCAGTATGCTCTTTTGCAGCACAAGCAGAGAATATGTAGAGCACAGGTTAGCTCCAAGAATTTTTTTTTGGAAGCAGAAAGTATACCACCTTGGGGAAGATGCTGCACATAGAGGTATAGACAGGCTAGGTTTCAGAAAGAACTGTATGCAGTGACCCTACTAAGGGCTCCATGGACAGCTACATTCCTGCTGGTGTTGGATGAAAAGGTGGATGCATGGCTAGTTGCTCTCCATCTAGGACCATCTACAGTGTCTAGAGGAGAACCTGGCTGTTGCTAGGGTTTTGCTTGGTTACAGATTGGATTTGGGGCTTTCTGATCAAAATCTCTTTTTGTTCAGCCAAAAAAGCCTCTGATCCCTTTGTCTGTTTCCCAATCGTTCCTGGGATTAGTTATGGACCAGTGTTGAAGAATGTAGAGAAACCGGCTATGTCTGCCATCACCCTCTCCTGCCACAGGAAATGCAAAGGGCAGGACAGTCCAGGCCTCACTAGCTTTTTCCTTTGAGACAGTGGCCAGAAGGAGGGTTGGGGGGGGGTGGTAAAGCAGGAAGGAGATCAACTAATGTTGGTTAAGACTGCTTGGCACAGTGGGTAAAAGCCTCCAGGCCTCTGGCTGAAGACAGCACAGAAAAGAGACAAAGAGCCAAACTTTAATCATTTCTCATCAGTGCTTACATCAGTGAGCCCTGGGCACTGCCTGGTTGGCAGCCTGGGTGCTGGTAGCGTTTGGCTTATGCTCCAACTGGAGAGAGGTTCCAGATTTTGGAGGAGGTGGAAGAAAGCAAGAACAATACGTTCTATTCATTCAGAGGCGATGGAAGCTTCTGCGGTGATCAAGTGTGCAGGTTGCCTGGTGTCAGGATGGTACACCCGCCCACACCAGGCCACAGGTGACAGCAGGATTCTAGGTCTACAGCTGGAAGTGGTCATCTGGTGCGGCTTTTCATTCCAGTCAGGGAAACAGCATCCGCCCACGTTATACAAAATTTCCTCCAAGCCGAGCAGACATTACCATCGACACCAGAGCAGCTGTGATTAATTGCAGCTCCTCCTCAAGACAGGGCCTGATCATTTTCCCTGAGAGAAGCAGGTGTGGGTGGTCATTTGACCACACCCAGGATTCCAGGCATTGCTTCCTGCACTTTCCTCTAAGCTGTGTATAGTTTTGATCAGTTGCTTGTGGTATCCTGGTCTTGTGGTCATGGGAAGTAATGGAGTATATAGAATGGGAAGTTACTTGAAAGGAATGCCTCTATTTATTCAGCTGTGGGTAAGTTATTGTTCATACTTGAGTGATACTTTCCAGGGATGTGACTGCATTGGGGTCACCCACACTCCTGTAAGTAGCCCCTCATGCACATTCTGTAATTAAGCCCAGGAACTCATTGACTTGCCCTGTTGGACTTTGGTGGTATTTTTTTTTTTAATTTGTTTTTGATCCCTTTTTTGGGGTGAGTAGATGTATATTCAGAAGTCTCAGGAACCACCTCACTTTATAGATAAAGCAACCAAGGCTTGGTCTTACCTCAGGTTGTGTAGTTAGAAGCTAAGTATGAGTTCCTTTATGGGTCACTCCGGCAACCATGTCAGTCTAGGCCAGTGTGACAAGATCATGCTGGTGTCTTCTTACCCCCTCAGCCCTCACCCACCAATACCTTCAGGTGTTGCTGAGTCTGTTTAGTAGGCTTGTATCCAAAGTCAAAGTGGTCAGTGTTCTCAGGAACTAGAGTAGCTAGGCAAAGTTCCTGGAGGAAGAAAACTTGACTCAGGCTTTAAGCCTATAAAATTTAATTTTTAAATTTTAATGTCTCAAGAAGTAATGGATAGAGCATGTTAGACATTTTAGGAAATGCCTTTTTTGGTTTATAACTGTTTATTTTATTTATTATGTATGTGTTTGTGCATGGTGTACACCTGTGGATGGAGGCTAGAAGAGGGAGTCATATCCCTCAGAGTTGGGGTTATGGAAAGGCTTGGAATATGGATGCTAGGATGTGAACTCTGGTTCTCATAACTAAGTAGCAAATAATACTAACTACTGGTCCATTACTCCAGCCCAAAAAATGATGACTTATATTCTAGTTGGTGGCAAAGTACTGTCTATATCATCTCATCTAATCGCGCGCACACGCGTGCGTGCGTGTGCGTGTGTGTGTGTGTGTGTGTGTGTGTGTGTGTGTGTGTGTGTGTGTGTATGTGACAACTTGCACACATATGAAGGTCAAAAACTGATGTTGGGTGCTTTCCTCAATCACTCCCCATCCTATCTTTTGGCATCTCATTTTCACTGGCCTGCTTGCATAGCAAGCCCACTGGATCCTGTCTCAACTTCCCAGCGTTGTGTGACAGACCTTTCACATGGGACCTGGGGATCATAACTTAGGTCTCCATGTTGGTGCAGCAAGCAGTTTGCTCATTGTACCATCTCCCCAGCACTTGCCCTTGACAATGACACAGCTTCATGGGGATGGAATGCCATGCTTAGTGGCACCAGCTAGCGGATGGGATGGGATTATCCCCATACCTTAGCACAAATGATGTTACATTAGAGCCACTGAAGCACCGTTCTAGAGCCCAGAATGTAGACCTTAGCATCTGCCAAAGCAAGAATAAAGGTCTAATTCATCAACATCCGTAGTTCTGGGGAAGTTCCTAAATGCACTAACAGTACTTTTTGGCTTCCATAGTTCTGCTTCTGGCTAACTGTTCATGCTAACTGAGGTGTGCCAACCAGGGTGTGGTTTTTGTGCTGCTCACCATGAGAAAAGCTCAGGATTTCACTTGAGTCCCAAACACTCAGTATTAGTCACTGACCAGCTAATAATGTCTTTCTATTGGTTTGAACCCATGCCTGAGTGGTCTTCTCTGGTGGATATCTCAAAATACCTTCTGTGCATTGCTTCTCATGATAGCACAAAAGAGACAAGAAAGTGCTCTGAGAAGAAATGGGGAGTAGAATTGAATTGGCTGATGAGTCTGATTTACAGGACTTTTCTGTGAATAGGTGTTCAGTATTTCTTGGGCATCTGCTAATCTATCACCTAACCATTCCATAGAAATGGAGCTGCAACATTATAAATGGAATTTCTCAATGCAGTTTCATAGGATATGAATGGGCCATTGTAAAAAGGAAACTCACCATCTGTTCTGTTAAATTGTAAACTAATTGTAAACTTATTAGAGAAATGCCGTGCCTTGCTCTCACGCCCCACACCAGGAATTCAGTTCGCCGAGTTTGAGGAAGCACCAGATGGGCTCTCAGATAGCACCAGAATTCGTTTACCCACCCAAATTCCGAAGAGCACCTGGCCCGACCAGAATAGCTGAGCCATGATGACTCCATTTCCCCCTCCCCCGTAGAACTTCCCTTAAAAGCTCTGTAAGCCTTGGGCTTGGGGTCACTTGCTTCCCCTTTTTGCTGGTGACCCACAGGCCCGTGTTCATTAAAGCTTCTTTTTGCTACCCGATATCGGAGTGAAGCTCTCTGTTTTGGGGTGCCGACTCTAACAGATACACTGTCAGAGCACTGGTGAGCAAAGAGAGCAGGAGGAAGGATAGTTTAAAAGCTGGTTTTCCATCTCCTTTGGATTACTACACTTTAACCTTCCCCTTTAGGACACTTTATAGGATTTTTGCTTTATTGGCTTTTGGACCGTAGGCAATTAATAGGCTCACTACCAACAGGTAGACTCCCTGACCTCCATACCCATACAGGTCTGTGACTTTACAGACTAAGGGTTTGAGAACCCTCAGGCGATGAGATTCCTCCAGGAACTGCATAGTATTCAGAGCTATGCAGGCTTGGGTACCAATGGGGGTGCAAGGCAAAGCACTGCAAGGAGAGGACCATGTATTCTGTCTCTGAATCTCCTGAGGAACAAGCCTGATTGCATAGAGGTTTATATCCAAATATTAATAACCCAGCCCCTCTCCTCCTAAAAAGGACATCTGCCATGTGGAAAGGAAGTTTCTTTCGACAAGCTGTAGAAGGTTCCTTCTGCTGAGCTGAAAAAAAGCTTGGAGGATCAGGTCTCTGTTCCCTCCCTCTTGGTTAATGCCCACTCATATGATAACTCATATGATAACTGATTCGCCTCAAAAAATAATTGTAAGGGAGGAAATGTTGGGAGCCAACAGTCTAACTTAGCTATATTTTATAAGTTAGCTCCCACAGATAGTCATTTGCCAGAAGGCTACATCCTTATTGTTTTAGGTAGTCTCCCCTGATTCACTCAGCTCAGCAGGTAACATCCTCCAGGCCTTCTCCTTTGACTCTCTCAGCTCAGCAGGTGACATCCTCCAGGCCCTCAACTGATAACAGATTTCCATATCAATTCTATCCTGTCTGTTACTTCCTCTCACAGGCTTGCCACCTTCTTTTGTATATCCCACCCCCTTTCCTCCCAGCTACCTGCTTGCCAGAGATTCTGTATAAATACTGGTTGTAATAATAAAGCTTCGGAGGGCTTGAACACAGAGATTTGTCTTGTCCTTCCATTCTTTGTGTTCCTGCCTCCCATTTGCTTCCTTCCCAGATTCAAATCCACGCTGAAGACCCTGCTGGCCGGGGCAGTGAGCTACTAAAATGGCCTATAAAGGTATACTTTTCAAAACAAATTCCTGAAACTGTAGGAAAGCCTGCTATAACAGTACTGTTTACTTCGCTGGGCCTTTCGTTAACCTGTATGCTCCTGACAATAAGACTCACCTTTGTTTAGCTTAGTTTAGCTGAAATTCCTTCAGTTCCACCCTTATCTCCACCAGATGTCAAGTGAAATTAATTAAATTAAATCTAATCTATTTTCGACTATACTTTTAATAGGGTTACAAAGAACTTGTAACCTTGCAAAATCTGTTGCCTCCTTCTCAAAGTGTTGAACTCTCTCACTTTATAAAGATGTATTTATCTTTTTGTGTTGGAGTGCTTTGTGTGCATGTATGCATGTGCACCATATATGTGCAGTACCTATGGTTGTTGTTTAGGAGTTTGAGATCAGGCACACACACACACACACACACACACACACACACACACACACACACACACACACTCTACCAGGGCCACAAGGGAGTTTATTCAGGAGAGCTGCCAGCAAGAGAGAAGAGACAGACTGCCACCTGGCATCTCCTTTTAAGAGAAAGGGTGGGCACAGGATTTACATAACCATACCTAGGGGTGTGCCTTCCATACTTGGCATGCTCTGTGGCATCATGTTGGCTTTACCATGTGACCACTACATGCCAGGAATTCTTATTTCACCTAGTGCCATGTTGGGTTCACTATGTGGTGTGCCAGGAATCCTTATAGCAGTGACCGGAAGAGGGCATTAAATCCCATGGGCCTGGTGCTGTCGGAGATTATGACTGCCATGTGGATGCGGGGACTGGAACTGAGGTCCTCTGTAAGAGCAGCAAGTACTCTTAACCACAGAGCCATCTCTCCAGCACCCTGAATTCCTATGAAAAATCTAAAAAATTTTTAAGTTTATATTTTGAGACTCTCCAACAAAAACTATGTAGGGGCATTTCTTTGGTCAGGAGACCCAGAAATACTATTTTTATGGCATTGTATGGCTGTTGAACTGTCATCTTTTGAAATGTCCTAAGACTTACTGTAAAGTTTTCATTATGCACATTATGATTTGCAATTTTTAAATTTAAACATACAGGTCACACCATGATTTGAGGATAAATGAATTCAGGAGCTCAAGCAGATGAATTCTCCATTCCTGGTGTGGCTATGGGTGAGATGGCCACCATTCCAAACCTTTATTTTTACCGTTTGTAAAGCAGAAGAAGAAATAAAACCCATCACAGGTGTTTTCTTGTGAGATTTAATGAAAACTATACTTACAAAGGTTCTGGCATTGAATGTTTCATGAGTGTTAAGTTGGGAGGTGAAATAAATTAGTAGATTGGCCTCAGTTATTTCAACAACTACTTGTATGGAGGGAACTGAACACCTTTCTTACTACAGAGAAGGAGGATCTCCAGAAATGCTACACTTTCTACAAAGGGCAGTATTTCTTGTTTTTTTAAGAATAGAAACCTGGGTTTTAAAATCATTATATTGTTTTTCAAAGACCATTTAAAATACATAAAAATAAAAGGTTTATATATATGTATTTAATTTCCTTGAATTTGGGTTTTTGTATTTTTGATATTCTTGTTTTTCCATTCCTCACTTCTTTACTTCCATTCATTCTACACACACACACAAACACACCCCGTTTGTGCACAGAAAAGGACATTGGGTGTCCTGCCCTACCTCTCTGAAATATTCTCTTGAGAAAGGGCTTCTCACTGAAACCGAAGCTCACCTCACCATTATGGCTAGGCCAGCTGGTCAGTGAGCCCCGAGGATCCACTTGTTTCTGATTCTCAAGGGAAGCTACAGGCATGTGAAGCTATGCCCCGCTCCTACATCAACGTTGAGGATTTGAACTTAGGTCTTTACAATTGCATAGCAAGTATGCTTAGGCACTGGATCCTCTCCACAACCCTCTTCTTTTCTGTAAGAGACAGGAGCTTACTTTGTAGATTGGCCTAGGCCAGACTCTCTAAATAGCCTAGACTGGTTTCCTATTTCAATCCTCTTGTCTCTGTCTCTAGACTTCTGGGATTATAGGCTTGTGCCACCACACCCAGTTATATCTAATCATTAAAGTGTCCAAGGACAAGAAGCCATTAGTCATTTTCAGTGTATGCCTGAGGTGGTTTGAAAATGGTTCTGAAAGGAAATGGCATTATTAGGTGGTGTGGTCTTGGAGGAAATGTGTTACTATGGAGGAAGTCTTTGAGGTCTCCTATGCTCAAAGTATGCCCTGTATCTCAGATCACTTTCTGTTGCCTATGGGTCAAGATGTAACAACGCTTATCTTCTTCTCCAGCACCATGTCTACCTGTACACCATGTCACACTGTGGTGATAATGGACTAAACCTTTGAAAATCTAACCCACCCAGTTTAATATTTTTCTTTATAAGAGGTGTCATGGTCATGGTGTGTCTTCTCAGCATTTGAAACCCTAACTTAGACAACTCCTCATTCTAAGTGATTAAGCTAAAAGGAGGCTTTAGATATTTCAGGATCATCAATTCACAGTAAAGAAGTGATAGTTTGGAGGCCTCCACAAATCAGTACAACATTACCATTTTTTGACATGCAATTTCTTAAGAGCTACATGAGAATCTAGGACCTCATTCTACATATCTTTGAGCCAGCTGTTTGGTGGGTATTTAGCTTGGTGAAATGATTAATTTTGTGTACAGTATTACTGTGCCATGGAGCATCTAGATCATTAGCTGAATATCATTAAATATATCTATAGGAAAGACTTTTGAACGACATTTCATTGATGAGCTTGACATTTGAATTGGGAGATTAAATAAACTATACTTTGATGGTGCTGTAGGCAGATCTGCATTTGCCTCATCTAATCATTTGGCCTTGATAGATCAAAAAGTCCACCCTTCTCTCAAAGAAAACCTCTAGCATCTGATGCTTGAATGGCAATACCTTTCTTTTTTAGTTTGAAGTACTGGCTTTTCTTGTCAACTCTTAAAGTCACAATAGTATCATTAGCTGCCTTACGTTCTCAGGCCTTCTGACTTGGACTGGAATGACACATCACTGTCTTGTGTCTCCAGGATGCTGGCTATAGGCCATGAAACTTCTTAACTTCATAAGTACTCAAGCTGACTTCTTATAATAAATCTATAACTGCCCCTTATTCTGAGAAATCCTAATGTGCTTGCAAAATTAGACATGCTTTTATCTGGCCAAGCTAGCATGCCTGAGCATTTGATGGGCCACTGTAGGCCTCTTTCCCACAGTTAATTACATGCACCCTCATTCCTGGACTGCTGCCTAATGGTGAGCAGATGTGCAAGGCACCAAGAAAGAGAATGTGGATTCCTTAAAGATAAGATTATGCCTCCACAAAAGATCTCCAGCTTTTTATAAAGTTTAGTGTAAGGCTTTGTTAAAGAGCTTGATCCGTGACAAACTAGATCTTTAGTTGGCCAGAGCAGGTGTGAGACAGTTTGTGTGGCCAAGCCTTGCCAATGATGGTCTATAAAATATGCAAATAAAGCAGTGAGAATGAGAACAGTCTACATCAGAGTCTCTTCAGAGCAGACTCTGTGTCAATCCTTGCTGCTACATTTCCCCATCATGATGGACTCTTATCTCTTGGAACTAGAACTCAAATTTTCTTCAATAAGGTGATTTTGGTTATAGTGTTTTATTATAGCAATAGAAAAGCAACTGATACAATATATTAGATAATATGCAATAAAACTGAGGCACTGTAAACATTGTTGGCAACTTTAGTTAATAGGAACCAAAATAGGTGGTGGGTGTTGGAGATTCTGGGAGGATCCATGCTAGAGCCAGGGGGCTGTGACTCTGTGCATTTATACAACACTGTTTGTCCACATGGCATAATGTTTTTTGATGCCCTACAGGCCCAAGTGTCTTGCTAAGAAATCAAGTGCTTCCTGGATAGCATTCCATTGTCTATTTGTTTATTCCTTGGCCTGCTGTCTTAGTTTCGTTTTCATTGCTGTGAGAAAATATACAGACAAAGGCAACTGAAGGGCAAAAGGACAGACCATCCTGGTTAGAAAGTTGAGGGAGCAGGAGATTGAAGCACTTGGTCACACTGCAACATTGCACCCACCATCATGAAGCAGAGAGAGCTGAACGCAAACTGCTGCTCAGCTCTCTTTCTCACTTAGAGAGCACAGGATCCCAGCCAGGGAATGGTGTCATCCCCAGTAGGCAGGTCTTCCCATGTCTCCCAGATGATTTTAGATTCTGCAAATTTGACAGCACTAACCATTATACCTACTGATGGATATTTGTATTTTTTTCTGTATTTTGGCAGTTAACAATAAAGGCATGAATGTGGCATATCAATCTTTGTGAAAATATATTATTTTTCCAGAACTTGTAACGTGGGTTTCTGATGGTGATGGTCAAGTGACAAGACACTATTATTAATGTCAATTATAAATATTCAACTACTTAGAATGTGTAAGGACTTGTTTGGTATGCCATTAATGTGGGTTATTCCCTTCTCTCAGCTTCCTTCCCTTAGTTTTTTATTTGTTTGTTTTTTTCTGTTTTTTCATGTATTTATTCTTTTGCCTAAAAGCAGAAGATTGATGTGATTCTCATTGCTACTTGGACACATGATCCCATAAGACCCTCCTGAGCTTCAGTGTGGGAGCTTGAAATTTAGTTCCTGAGTTTCCCATGATTGTCTTTTTTGTTTGCTTGTTTTGGTTTCTTTCTTCCTGACCTCTTGCCATTCTGCAGTTTCCTCTTGATTTACCCAATCTGTAACAGTGACAGTTTGCTGCCTCTAAACAGAGCATTCAAATGAATTTGCTTAGCCAATGACTTCTGTGAAGTTGCCTTTTCTAATGTGAAGTTGCCTTTTCTAATGGCGTTATTACTCAGTGATGCACAGATGTGGTATTTTTACTACTGGCAGGCAAGCAAAGGTCTGGTAAAGAATGATAACCTGCTATTTCTTTAAGGAGAGCCAAAGACTTGTGCTTTTCTCTGTTTTGGTTTTAGGGGAAATGGTAGCCATTTTGGTTATGAAGCCTGGTAGTATTTGTAAGTTGACTGTACTCTGTAGATGTCTAAAGTTAACTGGAAGGTTAGCTGGCCTTATAAAATGTAAAAGTAATGAAAGTTCATCGGTTTTCTTAATCAGTAAATATCATCCTTGACAATATTTGTTCAAACAGCTCACTCTCCCTTTTGGGGGTTATTTGATGTAATAGTGTCTTCTGTATTTCACTTGTGCCTACAGGACAATGGACTGTCACTATGGTCAAGTTGTGGGGCTGGGAATTCTTCCTGAGCTTGAGGCTTGTGAGAAGTAGTTAACTGTAATTAATACCTGTCCAGCTATGTTCAAGAACAGCTTACTTTCACTGAATGGAGTTCATGTGCTATTATTTATATGTACAGGTGGTGATAGAGCAAAATTTCACCATATTCTCCTTTTGGGCTTTTAAAAATCAAGAGTTCAATATGTAAAATCTTTGTGTAAAAATTATCTGCAATGATTTATGTTTTATTAAAAGATGTGGTCTAATTAGCTTAAAGGAGGAATTAAAAAACCTTGCAAATAAACTGCAGTATTACACTCTTGCCCTATAAGAAAAAAAAAAGAAAATATATTGCTTTTCTTTCTCTTGGGTAAACATTTTCAAATAGGATCAGAGGATCACATGACATGTTATTTACTTAACGTATTTTAAAAATTGCCAAATTGTATTCTAAAGTGGTTGTACTGTTTGACAATGCTACCAACAATGTTATGAGTATTCTAATTGTCTTTGTTAGTATTTCACTTTGTTAGTTTAGGAGTTCTGAACTCCAAACTAAATGCACAGTTGGGGCATGGAGGCAGGGTTGTCAGCTTGCAGTGTCTTGAGATATAACCATCAAAATTTGAAAGCATTAAGTTGGAAGTGTATTTAGCACACCTACCAAAGCCTATAGTTGAGTGTAGTCTATCTTAACCTTGCATTAGTCTAGAGCTAGCCAAAGTCATCCAATAGGAAGTCCATTTTATAGTAAACAATTGACTTTCTCCTGTAATTTGTTGAATACTAGTGAAATGTCTGTGTGGGTATGCTTTTATTCCAGTATGAAGCCCCAGGGACCCCATCCTTCTGATTGGATCAATCACAAGGTCTTGTGGCTATGTCTATAACTGCTTGCTCCTCTTCCCTTTCAGGTGATACTTCCATTACAGGACAGCAAAAGGGACCTTAACAGAAAGGGGCACTCAATTGACATCCCAGCTTCAAACAGCCTTCCACATCTTATTTTGGGTTTGAGACTGGGTCTTAAGTAGGCCAGGGTAGCTTTATACTTCTGATTCCCCTGTCTCCACTTCCAAAGTGCTGGGATTTTATATGTGCATTATCACACCAACCACACTCTCTTCTTTATAAATTCTACAGTCTGGCATTCTGTTACAGCAGCATGAGATGAACAAACACAGCAGAATACTACTAATTTTTAAAATATATTTATTATATACTAGTCCTCCTCTGTTCTGGTTTTCAAGAAGGAACTTCTATTTCTTTTGTTGACCAGCCCAAAAAGAAAAGCCAAATGTTAGATTTTCCTGATGGCAGCTCACACTCCACTCTTGGTACTATATTTTTTTTTATTCATCTGTTTAAGTTGAGTTGCATTGGAATAACAATTTTAAAGTGCTACTTGATTAGGACAGATAAGCAAACAAAAAAGGTTTATGCAGTTCATGTATAACATATTATAAATAACTACAATCCACAATATCTACCAGTAGCTTTTAGATTATGCCAATCTTCACATATTATACATCCTTACAGAGAAATCATTTTAAAGATATAAAAGTAAAGCTATAGGTTAGATTTATTTCCATTTAATTTAATTTACTCTTTTTATTATTTGTGTGCATATCTGTGTAGTAAGAAATTTCTGGCTCAGTTTAGCCCTGAGAAATGGACCAGCAGGCCCAAATAATCACACACAGTCTTATATTAATTTCATGCTGTTTGGCCTATGGTTCAGGCAATTACTTGCTAACTCTTATTCTTAAACTAACCCATGATTAGCCAAGTGGCTTAGTATCATCCTACAGCATATATGTGTGTGTGTGTGTTTGTGTGTGTGTGTTGAGAGAGACAGAGAGAGAGAGAGAGAGAGAGAGAGAGAGAAGCAGAGAGAAAGAGAGAGACAGAGAAAGACAGAGAGATAGAGAGAGAGAGAAAGATAAAATAATCTCAACACTCGTATGACTATGTGTGAAGTTCATGGGCTAGTTTCCCTGGCATACATCATCCTAAAAACAAGGAACTTTGTCTCAAACAAGGTGGAAGGTGGGTGAAAGATAACCCCCAAGGTTATCTTCTGCACAACTGCATTCATGCATGCTTGCATGTACACACATACACACATAATACACACACATACACACAAATCATATGGAAGCACATTTGTCATTAATCCAGTGTTGAAGGAGGGGGTTGAGAAATGTCTCCCATAGGCACCATAGTTGGTAGGGCTGTTTGGAATGGTTGTGGAGAGATGCATTCTTGATGGAGGAAGTGCATGACTGGAGGTGGGCTCTGAGAGTCCAAAGCCTCACCTCATGTTCAGTTTGCTCTCTCCTATTCATGTCTGCGATTGAGAATGTCATCTTTGTGCCTCTTACTTCTGCCGTCATGCCTGCCCCGCCACTGTGCCTTCCTGTCATGTTGGACTCTTAGGCCCCTGGAACTGTAAAACACAATAAACTTCCTTTGTAAGTTTCCTTTGCTCATAATGTTCCATCATTGGAACAGAAAAGCAGCTGATGCAGGAATGGGTACCCGAGTGGATTGCTGCCATGAAGAACTTGAAACTTTGAACTAGAAAAGTGGCTAAATGCTGTAGGGCCCTGCATGCCCTTTCTCTGCACTCTGAGCCATGAGGCAAGGCCTGTGGTTGCTAGCTGTACATTCTGTGCTCAACACCCAGTTCCAGTAAGTTTCTGGCTTCCTGAATATGGAGGTTAGAAGAGGAAGTTTAAGTTGTTTACCTCAAGTCATTAATTTTTCAGCTGCCTGGGGAATTTCCACTGTGCTCTACCCCGGGTACTTAAGTCTGCCCCCTAATCTCAATAAATGGCATTGTCCTTGCACGAATGACCCAAATCTCTTGTGTCTTTAATCTGCAGACCCATGCCTGACTCTCCAATAACCCAGGTAGCACAGGTGCTATAAAATGCCATAAGCAGTGTTTAAAGATCTAAGAGGAAAGAGCCTGACAGCAGGTGCTGAGAGCAATTCAGACTGTGCAGGCCCACCCAGCTCAAGGGGTCTCAGAAGAGACAACTTAAGCCTTTGGGCTAAAGGCTATTGGTGCACTATTTCGGTAAAGTATTTGGCTTCCTTCTGCCCACTCCCTGAGAAATTTCATGCAGAAAAATTAAAATGCAGTGGACCAGTTTCTCTGGCAAAGAGATGTCAAGATTACATAATGCTGACTTGACAGCGTAATTGTTGCTGAATTTGTGTGTTCAGGTCTGTAGTTAAAAAAAAGAAAAGCTAATGAGTAAAAAGGGAAAAGAGCACTGGGAAACCTAATGTTATAGCCTAGGCCTGTGCTGTTGAAGAGACTGCAGTTGTGAAGGGGATTGCATCCCTTGTGAGAAAGGAAAGGGTATCCCAGGGGTAAGACCCCACCCACATAAGTTTTCAACTTGAGGAAGAACCTAAGGTATTTTCTGCTCTTAGAAATCACCTAAATAAAAATCACTGCTGCTGATGTGAGACAAGAGGCAGGGTCCGTCCCAGGCTGGCCACTGAACTTGGCAGGATCTAGTTAGAGCTAGCTTTAGAAGCATGCAAGATGGAAGAGTTGAAGGGTCATAGATTCTTCCTCTGTGGTTTCAGAAAACTGCTACGGCTAGACTGTGTGTCGGGGGAATCCCTGCATGAAGGCCCTGTGAAGGCAGAAGACCCTGGTGGGTGAACTTGGGCAAGTGCAGCCTGGATTTCATTAGAGATCCTTAGGTGGGTTGAGATGCTGGAGCACTGAGACTCCTTCAAGGAGACCTGCACACCGAGAGTAGAACCAGCCTAGGAGTAAATGTGTGGACAGGCAATAAGCCTGGTGCAGCCATCTAAGCCTCGACATAGAACTGCAGGATTTGGAGTCTACCCTTCGGGGTCCTGAATGTCATCTTCTCTGTGTCTATGTCTCCAGCTTCCTTCCTTTTTCCTTCCTTGCTTGCTGTTTTTGAATAGTACTGTATTTGTGTCATTGTATGTTAGAAGCATGTAATTTACTTTGTGCTTTTACAAGGGGTTGTAATTAAAAGATTGCCATGTGTCTCAGAAGACACATGCCTTTGAAATAGTGTTGAGTCTGTGAGAGATTATGAGGACTTTCGAAGCTAAATTCATTTTGCATTGTGATATGGCTACAGGCCTAGGGGAGCCAGGGAGTGAGTGGCATGTGCTGGTTTGAATGATAAATGGACCCCAATAGACCAGGCATTTGAACACTTGGTTCCCTGGTGCTGCTGTTTGGCAATGGCGGAACTACATCACTGCTTCAGCGTTGAGAGTTGGAAGCCTCAGCTGCATCCCTGTTGCTCTCTCTCTGCCTGTGGTTGAGCATGTGCTCTCTCAGTGACCGACTCCCCTGCATGATGATGCTATCTCCCTGAAAGTTCAAGCTCAAACAAATGCCTTCCTGACATTCGGTGTGTGTGTGTGGGGGGGGGTGTCAAGGTGTTTTATTGCAATAGCAGCCAAGTAACTAATGCAGCCAGGAGCACAATAACAAGTGCGTGTTTTCTTCTAGTATATCCACACTTTATATTTCATGTTTAAAATTTGAATCTAGATAAAATTAATTTTGATGTACATTGTGAGAGAGAAATGAACATTTGTACCTTACCCTCCTGGCAAAGGAGATGCTTTTTTCCTTTCACATGGCAGGCTGTGAAACTTTGCAGTGAATATGCTTTTGTGATTTTGAGTTTTGATATCATTTACATGAAACACCACAATTCACTGAAATAAGCAAATTATTGGCTGTTATGCAAGAGCTTAGGAAACACATTTCAGCATAGCTTAGCTAAAGGTCACCCCGAGGGAATATGGAACTAGAATTATTGGACCTTTTAGTTTTCTAAAAGAATGTGAAATCTGGGTTTTCATGCAAAATCCTGTGACGTTTAAGCATAGACAATTAATTCTAAGTTATAAAAACATTGCATGGCCCAAACAAAGCACATCTGTGTGTCAGATGAGGCCCTCAGGGGTACCAGCTTGAGGTTTGTGGTTTAGACATTTCTTCCTCTTGCCCTCTAGGATTCATTTATGTGCCTCGTTTATGGTCTTCCCAGTGTAAGGAGGTCAGCCCTTTTACTGACAATTCTAACTGACTGTTGCTGAGCCAATTTCCACCATGCTGCAAGTTCTTGGAAGGTAGTAATTAGGCAACCTGTACTGCAAACAGACTGCCCTCTTTGAAGACGATACAGGACAGCTGTGACTCTCCCTCCCCTGGCGGACTGGGTTTGTCCTCATCCCCACCCTCGTTAGGTAGTCTCCATTAGCTGTGCTCCATGACTTTTTTTTTTTTCAAGATTTTATTTATTTATTATGCATACAGTTTTATAGAAGAGGGTGCCAGACCTCCTCATAGATGGTTGTGAGCCACCATGTGGTATTGCTGGGAATTGAACTCAGGTCCTCTGGAAGAACAGTCAGTGCTCTTAACCTCTGAGCTATCTCTCCAGCTCCATGACTTTTTAAACAGGCGGTATCTTCGGCCACGGTTCGAGTCCTCGCCACTAGATGGCGCCCCTTGCTTAGCTTCAGACATTCTGAAGTTCTGAGGTCACACCGCGGCTTGCCAAAAGAAACCTGAGAAGTGAAATTCCATGTCTTATTCTGGACCGCATCTCCTCCAGATGTTTGTCCTGGGGAAGGCACACAAGCAAAGCCACAATGCCAGAAGAAGGCGCCCACAGGTGCATCAGGCTTATTTTGTTCGAGGAGAGTTTTGGGAATTTCCCTTTCTTCCTTCCCTTAGTCTCTAACCCAGCAAACTTTTGAAGTACTGTTTATTTTACTTGAGCACTGCATCATGTTAGGTGCTGTGTGTGTGTGTGTGTGTGTGTGTGTGTGTGTGTGTGTGTGTGTGTGTGGCCCCCAGAGTGTTCATGCGTAATGTAGGTTTCTTGTAAGCTGCACAGGATGAAGTTGTTCCCACTGAATTTGAAGCCTTGTGTGAATTGCTCACAATGAAATCTCAGGGACTGTGTGCTGACACCTGTGTGCTATTTGTGTGACCTCGAGAGGATACTCTGCCTGGAGCGACTGTCAGTTTGGAGCTATGTAATTTCTAATCTAAAGACACAGAGAATACCCGGGAAGGTGGCCAGGGCAGTAAAATGCTTATACACAGCGTGAAGACCCGAGTTGGGATCTACATTAGAAGCCAGTGCTCCTCCTAATCCCTGTGCTCAGCAGGCAGGCACAGAAGGATTCCTGGAACCCAGTGGCCATCCAGTCCATCCCAAATCAGTGAACTCTAAACTCAAGAAGAGACCAGATATAAATAAATAAACAAATGGAGAGCAAATGTAGAAGTCACCCAACATTGACCTCTGGCCTTCATATTTGTGTGCACACTTGCATACATGCATATATCAGAGACAGAGACAGAAAGACAGAGAGACAGACAGAGAGACAGACAGAATGAGGCAGGAAATGATTACCCTGTAGTACCCAGCTCTCTTCCCAGCACCGTCTATAGCACACAAACACTGCAATTCTGAAGGGAGCAGTAGACGGGCATCTTGCCTAGCTCTGCCAAATGTGCTCAGGTCCCTGGATTTGTTGAATGAAATGGTAAATGGATTCTTCCAACTATGCAGGACTCTCCAGCTGAGTACAGAAGGATCAGAATAACAATCCCCTCCCTCCTCAGAACCTGTGTTCATACTCCTTTGCCTTTGTTGTTTGACGTGGTTGGGATCTTTCTGCTTGTGTTCTGTGTTTGTCTCAGGGAGACAGGGTGTAGACTAACAGAATGGACTTTAGAGTCAGGCTGTGATGTCTTCCTAGTTTATTGTTTACTCAACCTCTCTGTGTCTCAACTTCATCATCTGTAAAATGGGAGTAATAGTGGGAGCAGCCATCATGGAAGCTGCTCAGAACATTTTGCATATAGTATATAGTATATAGTATATAGCATATAGTATATAGTGTGTTCTCAGTAGGTCATGATGGGGTAGTGAAGTGCATGAATCCCAAGTTATTTTTCAGCTCAGCTCTCATGAGTGTGATTGGTGTCCTTGTCTCTGGTGTGGCAGAGGTTCCCATGGTTTCATGACCTTGCCCTCTCTTGGTCTTATGTTCAATAGTGATACCTCTATGATGGGGAGAGCCTGGTTCAGGGTCAGATGTTGGGGTTGCCTCTATGCCCAGGGCCCTGCTTGTTAGTTCCCCTTGGGGCAGGAGCAAGATGGTATGGAGAGCAAAGGCACAGCCTCCACAGACAGGTTGAAACAAGCAAGTCCAATTCTATTATGGAGGGGAGAGCCTTAAACACTCTTTTTCTCAGACCCTGCTCCCACAGGGGAAAGGAAAGGGCTTTGATTTGCTGGTGTCTACGGCTGCAGTGTGGTCCGTCGCTGGTCTAGGTCACCTTGTATCTAGGCTCTGCTCTTGTCAAGGCCTCAGACAGACACCCCAAGTTGGCTTATTCAGAAGCGCTTAGGAGCACATGTCTTAAGGCACTAGTTAGCACCAGTTTGTACTGGCTGAGGCCTAGAAGCCTCTAGGGCCTATACATTTCATACTTTGGTGTGGTACCATCCTATTCCTCAAAAAATGTGTACCATAAATTGCTCTGACCAACGCTTAAGGCAGTGCTTCTCACCCTTCCTAATGCTGCACCCCTTTAACACAGTTGCCCATGTTATGGTGACCCCCAAACATAAAGTTATTTAGTTATTATTTCATAACTATAAATTTGCCACTAGTATGAATCATAATGTAAATATTTGATACGCAGGATTTCTGGTATGTGACCCATAGGTATGTGATATGGGTCATGACCCAGAGATTGAGAACCACTGGCTTGTCCCAAAATCCTTGAGTTATCCCCACACAGCTAACCCCAAATCCTCCAGTGAGTGGCAAAATTCTTCCCATGCCAGTCAGCAAAGCCTTCTCACAGAATTCTTGGGTTGATTTAGGTTCTGAAGAAGTACTATAGTCCTGTTCTGTTACTTTTCTCATTGTTTTGACAAAATACCCAAAGCAAAGCAATTGCAGAGAGGAAGAGAGCCTGGAAAGATGCTCGTCAGCTAAGAGCACTGGCTACTCTTACCAGTTCCCAGCACCCACATAGGGGCCTATACTCCCCTGTATCTCCAGCTCCAAGGGATCTGATGCCTCCCTCTGGCCTCCTCCAGCGCTGCACACACATAGTATGTAACATGTAGTTACATACACGCAGGCAAACATTCATACACATAAAATTAAAATAAATAAGTCCTTAAAAACTATACATGAAAATAGTAATTATAAAAATGTAAAAAAATTTGTGTCAATTTATTTAGTTATTTACTTTTGAGACAGGATATCATGTATTCCAGACAGGTATCAAATTCATTAGGGAAGTGTGGATGACCTTGAACACCTGATCCTCCCAGGTGCTGAGATTACCAGGATGCATCACCACACACTCCTTAGCCAAGCAAAAAGCAACCATATGGAAAACACCAATCGGCAGGTCAAGTCAGTGGGGCTTGAAGCTCTTGCTTATCTTAGGGTCTTTCTTTTGATTCTTTTTCTGGATTTGTGAAATGTTAACCTATGAGGTGTAGAACATGAGAATGCACGTTTAGCTTCCTTTTGAACGAAGGTGAACTCTGGGCTTCTGCCCAGGTCAGGTGTATTGATTTAGAGCCAGTGAAGCATTCTGATCAAATTAGAGAGCCCAGCTCCGCAGCTCTGCCTCTGTTGGTTAGCCTTGCTTTGGATCATGGTGGCAAGACCCAGGGCAGTCACAGGACCAAACCCACACCACTTCCTCGTATGCCATCCTCTGCGCCATCTACATTGTGCCCCATAGCCTAACCAGGAAGTACTGAGGAATCCAGCTTCACGTGGTCAGTGGCTTTTATGAGGAAACCAGAAGGAACAAATAAATGGCTTATTAATGAGTCAGCAGCTTTAAAAAATGCACCTTACTTCTGAAATGACCTAAATATTGGACATAGCTTGACCCTTTTTATTAGATTTGGGATTTAAAAACGTCAAGGATGTTTTAGCAATTCAGATTCATTCGTGGTCATGAGATCCCCCGAAGGCTGCTTATGTCTTTCTAGAATCCTAGAACAGTCTTTTAGTTTAATAAGAAGAGGTGGAGATCCCTCCCACTGCTGCCAAGACCACACACTTGTCCCTAAGAGGTGGCTTTGGTCAACAAAGCAAAGGTGAGAGAGGGACCTTACCTTGGAGCTTCCAGCCTGGTCACATTCAGCTCCTGGTCAGCTGCCCATTCTGTCTGTTCTTGCGTTGGCTTTCTCATTCCCTGCACCACTACTGCCCACCTTCAAAGCCACTGCCCTGCCCAAACAACCCATAGGCTTCTAACCCCATTTCATTTACTTTTGTATGGCAATTTTTTATTTCAGAGGGCCTTCATATGTAACCCTGGCCGGCTTGGAATTCATTAAGCAGCTGGCCTCAAAAGTATGCAATCCCCTGCCTCAGCCTCCTGAGTGCTGAGACTACAGTGTGCTTCACATTCCTGGCTGTCCCCATTTTATGAGAATCTTGGTATGACAGCATCAGCGAGGTAGGTGCTTCTACAAGCCATGCATTTTAATCTAGGAAATAGAAAAAGAAATGTCATCTGTATTTCTAGGCTGCTGGGTATGGGACTAGTGGTGTGGCAAGATATATTTCTAGAAGTTCTCAGTTTGGTGCCACTCACAACTGGTTGGTTTGGAAACTTGCAGAACTCTGCAGGAAGCACATAAGAAGAGACTGACATTACCTCCATTCACTTAGACGTTTTTCTTTCCCCAAGACTGGTGGATTGACAAGGAAACAGTGCCTGGTGTCCTCAGATAGCGGGGTTTTCAGATGGGCTCTGCGCTCCTGGGAAGCTCCCTATTGTGACAGTCCTATAATAAGGGAGCAGTCCAGCTGTGTAGAAAATAGGAGCCATGCTGAGAACATACCTCCCTGCCCGATGGTTTCTGATATGAAATTAAATAGACTGTAATGTTGGAAATGTGGTCCAGCTTCAGAGATATTTCACTGAAATTCACTGCTCCTAGACTAGCTTTCTGCTTCCTAAGGTGGAGGCTTCCTCTCCTGAGCAGGAGAACATTGTACCACAGCAGATGAAGTGTATAAACCATTCCCCTCTGTTCACAGATCTTAGGGAGTTGTGTCCCTACAGTGAAGGTTTACATTTATAAAACATAATAGTCATTCAGATTATCATTTGCATAATTTTGATATTGCCTTTTAAATTTTCATTTATTTAGTCATTTATTTATTTATTTTTGAGTTAGGATCTCATGTTGTAGCACAGACTAGCCTGGAACTCACCATATACCCAAGGTTGTTCATCTTGCCTCTACCTCCCAAGTTTAAGGATTACACATATGTGCCACCATGGTTGATATGGTACTGGGGACAGCGCCAGTATATATATGTATGTATATAATGTATGTATACATATATATGTATTTGGGAGTAGGGCTCTCACTCTATATGGCAGGCTGGCTTGGAGCTTACTATATAACCTTAAATGCATAGCAATTCTCCTGCCTCAGAATCTCATATGATTAGCACTAGATAACACGTCTATCCAAACTTTGCCTTTTATATAGTTTATATACTTATTTATAACTTTCCCACACCATATATTCTTCATTGTTCTTCCTGTGTTGTTACCTGTTTGTACTGTAAACCATCTCCAGTTATTTGCAGAATGTGCATACTTAAAAGGATCAAAACAGTATGAGGAAGTTCACTGAATTCAGGGACATAGTTTTCTCTTTTCCATCAAAGTATATTTTTGAGAAGTATCATATTTTCTGTTCCCAGAATGTAACCTGAGTAATTTAGATGTGATTGCTTATATTTGTAGTTGCTTTAAGCACAAAGCAATTCATAACCCATTATGCTCTCAGTACATGAGGACCAACCCATCACAGACTCATGAGTTTTTACATTGGATGAAACTTTAGATAGAAAACCAATCCTTATTAGATGTCATTTGCCTTCAACATGTCACTGCCATCCTGTCTTGCTGGTAACCTGTTTATGCTTTTCCACAAGGAGCTCTGAGGGTCCTTCATGAAGAAAAGCAACATAATGATTCTTCAGCCTTGAGTGAGAATGTTGGAAGAGAAAACACCTTACCCAGGACAGACAGAACTCAGCTGCCTCCCCTCCGTGGACTTCCGCAAGGAGGGCTGCATTCCTTCAGCTCTATGGGGTGTGACCCTGAGTGTCCAGAAGCTGGACAGGAGCTCCGAGGGAGTGGCATTTTGCAGAGTCCCGATCTACACACCCAAGGGCAGTTTATAGCTAATGGTCTCAGCCTCCCGTCTCTGGCCACAGAAGCAGTAAGTCTTTGTTCTCACTGGTCTGTGCATATTCCCACCTCTGATGTTGGCTTTGAAAGGAGTGAGAGAGAGCGTGGACAAGTGTCTTTGCTTTCCTTCTGCAGGGGGTGTGTCCTGCTGTTTGCAGGCAGAAGCAGGTACCTGGCCTGAGCTGCTGATCAGCAGATCTGAGGCTGTCAGGACTGCCCTGGGTCCCATCAGTGCTCACCTCCACCCCCACCCCCCCCACACACACACAGCGCTGGTGATTGGGGAGCACAGGAGAGAGGCTCGGCTGTGGGTGAAGACAGGAGGCCCAGGTAAGCTAATAGCTGTGGCTTGGTTCCTTAGGGTCTGAGCTCTCTTGGTTAAGCTGTGTTTTACTCCATGGAAAATATTCTGATTTCAACATCTCATTTCCTGAAAAGATAAATAAGGAAGAGAGTGTCCTTGAAAGAACTGTTAGAAACAATAGAGCTCTGTCCCCTCCTTACAGTGTAACTTGAGACGATTTTTTCTCAATTTCAAATGCTAGGTTTTACAGCTGAAAGCCAAGAGTTCTATCCAGGATAGGGTAGTCTACCACCATCTACCCAGGAAATTTAGCTGACTAGCATATGACAGCTTCATCCAAGAAGCCTGTTAAAAACACCAGTTGTCTGGCTGTATCTAACTAGCAGTGATGCAGACTCTCTTAAAATCCAGTCATGTTTGAGAAGCTTAAATTGGATTTTATTTATTGGATTTGTTTGTTCAAGACAGGATCTTATGTAGTCCAGGCTGGCCCCAAACTCACTAGGTAGCCCAGGCTGGCTTTGAACTCCTTATCCTTCTTCCTCCTTCCAACTGCTGGGATCAGACGTGTGAATTGGTAATAAGTGGCTGAAACAGTTAGTTTATTTTCACTATAGGATGAAATCTATTGAAACTTTGCTCAAACCACTATAAACCTGAAAGTTACCTCCCAACTGAACTCCCTCAGTGACTCCAGGAAAACAACCCACCTTTACCATTGTTTCCCTTTGTTCCTTCCTCAAGTAAATATAAAATAATATACCACACTTTACCTACAGGCCTTAAAATTCATGATTTTTCCTTTCCATAAAAATTTCACTTATAACTGCCCAGGAAGGTAGCAGCAGAAGATCAGAAGTTCAAGGTCATTCTTGGCTTTACAGAGTCTGAAGCCAGCCTGAGGAAGCCTATTTTAACTAACAGGAGGGGATTCACTTTTATGAACCTGATATTTTGTGTCATCATGCATGTCCGAGACAGAAGGGTGGACAGGTGCTGAAGAAAGTATAACTGGAGGTCAAGGTCTGGCCATGTGGCTCAGCAGAACAACTGAGATGGCTCAGGTAGATGATGTGAGCTGGATTCCTGGAGATCAAATGAAGGAAGAGGAGAAAACCAACTCTACAAAGTTGACCTCTGACCTCCACACATTCACATGGCACTCACATGTCCCTTGTATCATACGCTCTTGTTTATGCATGTACACACACATATACACAAACCAGCAACAATAATAATAAACAGAAGGTCATGTGGTAGGGGATGTGAAGAAGTAGGAGCTTTGGTTTTCTTCATGGCAATTTCCATTAAGATAAACTTGATAATTTCTCTCACTCACACACACACATACTCACATACACACACACACACACACAGAAAGAGAGGGGAGGCTAGAGATTATAGAAAAGAGCAAAGATGCATGTAAGTATACTTTACAGTCATAACAGAAGCACAAGCCTTTTGTTGCATTCTTTCTAATTTCATTATAAAAACTCGACTACTCATCTAGCCATAACTGAAATTAAAATCTATCTCTTTAATGAGAACAGCTACTCAAGTCATGAAGCCTTCAGTAAGTGGCCTGGCTTTTCTTGTGAGAAGCTGGAGGCTTGCTTTATAATGCAGTATGGATGGGGATTAAAAATGAAAATGGGAAGATGTATGTGCGCTGAGCCCTTTAAATTCCCGTTATGAACTCTCACACCAAGTTGATGTGACTTTTGACTGGAAGCCACACATGTCAATGAATGATTTTAGCCTTTTGATTGAGAACAAGAGGAAATAGAATAATCAAAAGGATACAGAGTATCTGGGGTCAAGGCAGTGGAAGGTGTGTGTATAGTGAGGTAAAGGAATTCGGAGGGTAGAGAGGTGGCGTCTGCAAGACCAATGTTACCCAATTCTACTTAAGGCCACACTTCTGGAAACCATATTCTGTGGAAAATCCCCAGTGTAGTTGCAATGTTCAAAATAGTTCACATAGTTCTTTTCTTAACTTCCTTTCCCAGGGCTTTACCCTTGGCTATGAAGGGAAACCCGTATCCCAAATGTCTTAGGATTTTGCCTAGACTGTCTCACTAGAAAAGAGTCATCACATGATGCTAAGGTAGTCACAGTTCTCTATTGAGTAGACATATGAACTTCAGGGCTGTGAAATTGTTTTGGAAAGCGGCAGGTTAGAGTGAAAAGTCCTCAGCATTAGGCTTCTTGGCCATGCTCAGCCTTGCTGAGACTCTGTGACTAGTGCACTCCCCAGATGGGAAGAGAAAGCCTCTTCATAATCTCCCCAGCCAGTCACATAATATTCCAGAGGCTCCTGTTTCTATTTTATTTTATGTGCATAAATGTTTTACCTGCATGTATGTAAGCACAGTATGTTTATGCTCAGGAGTCAAGAGAGGGCATCAGATCACCTGGAACTGGAGTTACAGATGGTTGTAAGCAACATATGGGTGGCTGTTAATTGAGCTTGGGGTCCTTTGCAAGAACAGCAAGTGCTTTTAATTCTTGAACCACCTCTCCAGCCCCTACAGGATCCTATTGAACCGGTGATAGAAGCATGGGCCCTGGCATATTCAGAATGAAATTTATAGGACTTCATGTCAGAAGTGGAAAATAGGCTTGGGAGATCTCATGCAGGCATGCAGATCAGAGTTCCATCCCCTGAGCCCGTGTAAACAAACTGATCGCGGTGGCCTGACTCATTATTCTAGGAGAATCTATGGGGTGCACAAGTCAGTCAGCCTAGCCTACTTATGAGAGAATCTGTCTCAAACACTGGATGACAGTGTTATTGAGAAATAAAATCTAAGTTTGACCTCAGACCTCCAGATGCAGATGCACATGTACACACACAGACGTGCCCACATATCACACAAAATAATAGGAACAGGAAATGCATCATCTAGAAAAGTTTACCAATATAACAAATTCTTTGTGTGTAGCCACCTAGGTAGAAAATGTAACCAGGTGAACAGAAGAGAGGTGAGCACACAATTCTAAACTGCAAACGGTGTTGTCCTGGAAGGTTATCAGCCCCCATGGCAGCTATCTTCACTGCAAAGGTCAGTTTTTCAATTTCCAGAACTTTGGAGACTGAGAATTTTTGTTTGCTTAAGTCTTTGTTTTGCTTTCCATATTTTTAAAAAGACTTTAAAGTCCCAAAATTTTTGTACAGTTTGCTTTTTTCCCCTCACAAAATGAACTATTTAAACTCTTCTCATGGGACTCAGGCTGCTGTTTAGGGATAAGCAGATGTCTACTATGAATCAGCTTGTCTCAGTAGCACAAGTCACCCCTGCACAGTGCTGCATGAAAAAGCGTTCAGCAGACCCTGTCCATGAAGACCTAGCACACTCATGTTTGTATCATGGCTTCTGCTCAGTCTGGCCAAATTAACCCATAGTGTTCTCTCTCTCTCTCTCTCTCTCTCTCTCTCTCTCTCTCTCTCTCTCTCTCTCTGTGTGTGTGTGTGTGTGTGTGTTGGGTGGTGGGACTCCATATGTAGACTCCATGTGTAGATCAGAATACCCTCTGTCTTGCAGCAATCTTTCTACATCATTATCTCAACTGGAATCATAGGCGAGTGTACTACCATGCTTGGTTAAGTTCTTTGTTGAGCCATTTATTGTCATATTTCTCAGGGACATAACACTCTTATATGTTCCATAACCATTTAAAATGTAAACATCAGTAAGGTTAAAATAATTGACAGACTGTTATTATATGAAAATGTAAACTTTAAAGTTAATAAAAAGTTCTCAAGGTAGGTCTAAGGAACAGTTTAGTCGAATAATGAAGGTGGCATAGCCAGCTATTCATTTTTGAAAAATAAAAAATGATCTTAATTTTACTTGAAGACCTAAAATAAACCCCAGGATCAAAGATTCCTGTGCATTAAACTTATAATAATAAAAGTCACAGATGAAAATATAGGAAGGGGTTTTTACAATCTCTTTATAGAAAAAAATTTGCAGCATAAACTTACATTCAAAATACACATTGAAAATGTTGGAAAAGGGTAATTTTAAAACAAAATAAAATAGCACAAGGACTTAAAAGATGAGCAACAAACCACGAACCAGCATTTCTAGTGCACGTGACCAAGAACCAGCTGAAAAACATCTGTTCCTTGATATTAAGTCTCTGTGGTGATATAATAAATCAGATCAGGTCTAATTAATAAGTCAGCTTTAATCTGAGCAAATCTGGGTGGTCCTAAAGGAAGAAGAAAAGTTACAAGGGGAAACCACTAAAGGGCTTTAAATGCCCTTGGGGACAGAGCCAGCAATAGTGGGCTTTCTAGGGGGCGGGGCCTGGAATGGGTGGGGTGAGGGGCGGGACTGGGTGGAGCCTCCCAGCATCAGTGTCTCAGCTTTCTGAAGGGTCTCAAAGTGGTTCTTCAGGGAAGATGAGCAGTCTGATAGAAAACTTGAGATAGTAGCTTAAGAAAAAAAGTAGCTAATAAGCAATCTGAAAATGATTGATCTT
Organism: Sigmodon hispidus; assembly: GCA_004025045.1. Classification (NCBI taxonomy): domain Eukaryota; kingdom Metazoa; phylum Chordata; class Mammalia; order Rodentia; family Cricetidae; genus Sigmodon; species Sigmodon hispidus. Next base: position 74,612 of record PVIH01007208.1, on the reverse strand, counting down.
ATTAATAATTAAGGACAAGAAGATAATAACATCCTTTGTCAGTTTGTCTGAATTGGAAAGAAGATGGTGACCATTCATTTTTGAGGAAATAAAAAGAAATCTTAATTTGACATGGAAACAAAATAACTACATAGCTAAGTACTCAAATGTGTTAAAAAATAATAAAAGAATTAGAAGAAATCAGGAGTATGAGGGAGAGTACATACCAATGAGATGACGTCGCTGTCTTACTATCACAGTATGAAAACTAAGTCTTGATCTGGAAGGCTATTGGGCTCTGTACTGGATGGTTTTGTGTATCAACTTGACATGAGCTAATGTCATCATAGGAAGGAGCCTCAGCTAAGGCAATGACTCTGTGAGATCCAGCTGAAAGGCATTTTCTCATTTAGCACTCAGTGGGACAGGGCCTAGGCATGGTGGGTGGTACCATCCCTGGCTGCTGGTCCTGGGTCCTATAAGTCATGGGCTGAGCAAGCCAGTAGCTTCTCTCCTTACTTCTGCATCAGCAGCTCCTGCCTCCTGCCCTGTTTGAGTTCTTGTCCTGATTCCATTCGGTGATAAACAACAATGCTGAAGTGCAAACTAAATAAAAACTTCCCTCCCCAAATTGCTTTTTGGTCATGGTGTTTGGTCAAAGCCATAGAAACCCTAAGATAAGCTGTCTATCAGAACTCAAAGTATGTGAACCTTCTGCAATGGCCTGGAAAAGGCCTGGGTGACCTGAGATTTGAATATGTGGGTGGATGCATTATAGAAGGAGCCCTCCAGGGAGGATCCTGGGACTTGGAAACTTCAGGCTGCTCTAGATTCTGCACATAAGTATGGAGCCTTAAAGGATGTTATTAGCATTTTCAGGCTAGCTGTGACACCTGGCAATGGTTATTTCTGGAATAACCACTTGGAGGATGTGACTAAAAAACTTGCTTTTGCTCTTAAGAAAGTTGTAGTGTAGACACTAAACATTTGTACAGGGCAAGAGTTAGGGTGTTAGCATGAGTTCAGAGGTCACCATCATTTTACTCTTCTTTTAAACAGATCTCTCAAATTGGGTTATGTTGACATGGTGACATGCAGCTATAATCCCAGCAGAGACAGAGGCATTGTGAATTAGAGGCCTTGCCTCAAAGTAAAGAAAGAAAAGTGTCTCAGTCAACATACAGTGCAACACAGGAAAGTATCATAAACAACAGTTCTAGAACACAGAGACTGTCCAGTCCTACCCCTAGGTGTTTGCAAAAGTGGGTTTCACCATAGCTTCCGGGGGCTTTACTTCTTCTCTGCCCCTGCCCCATGTATGTTGTATGTATATGCATATGTGTTTTGTGGATGTGCATGTTCTGTGTGCATGTATAGAGGCCAGAATTTGACTTCTGATGTCTTCCTCTATTAATTTGTACCGTATGACATTTAAAAAAAAAAATAGGTCTCTCACTATCTGGAGCACACTGATTGGCTAGAGTGGCCAGCAAGCCTCAGGAATCCCCCGTCTCTGGGATTGGGGTTATAGACATATGTGGCCTCATGTGACATAGGTGTGAAGGATTCAAACTCAAGTCTTCACACTAATAGCAAGCCCTTCATCCACTAAGAGTCTCTCTTAATGTATGGAGCGCTACAATCATGGCAGTCCATGCAATCATACTATTAGTAGCTGGTGCACTTCACCATGTTTGGGAAACTGACAGTCCTCTTTTCATGGGGATTGAAAAAAAGACAAAGTTTGTTTGATTGACAGAATGTTCATGGAGAAGAGGCAACTGAACTAAATAATTCTTTGGGCCCTTCAAGACTTAGAATTGGTAAAAATTCCACCTCTGTTCCTTAATAAGATCTTAGTTTTCTGAGTTCTCAGTTCATCTCAAAGATGCTCAGGGAGGAGAAAACCAGCCCATTGAACATTTTTCAGTACTTTCAGGTTTATGACTGATGACTGGCATGAACAGAGGAGAAACAGTTTATGTGAGCTCTGTAGAGGAAAGTAGAAAGTATGCACATAGCCTCTGAACCTGAGTGGATGTGTGTGGACCCAGTGTTATTTCTCACAGTATAACACAGTATAAGGTGGATACTGACTCAAGTGAGCTCGTGACATTTTACCAAACTTTATATTAAACAGCACATCCCAGGATTCTCTCACTCACCCAGGCCTCTCATACCACGTTATACACACAGCTACATTAAAGAATAAAGTATGTGCTTACAATTTTACTCTGCAGGGCTGTGGGGCTGGAGATGTAGCTCAGCTGGTGGAGTGAGGTCTGGGGTCTGGAGTTCAATCCTGAGCCCTGATTTAATGGGCAGGATGCTGCATATCTGTCATCACAGCCTGTGGGTAGTAGAGGCAGGAGACTAGCATTTTAAGGTTTGGCTGAATAGTGAATGGGAGGCTAGTCTAGGCTACAGGTGATCTTGCCTCAAAACAACAATAACTACAAGCAAACAAAGTTTTGTTTTTGTCCTGTCTGTACATAAATGGACACCCACTGAAATTTCAGATAATTTTAAGTTATTGGGTTTTTTTTTTTCAGAAAAAATTAGCTCTTAAATTTGATCAGCTCTCCAAACATTTATTTTGCCTTTTCTGTGCACTACCTTCCCACTAGTCTCAGTTACAGCTACCCACTTCAGGATAAACAAGGAAACCTATCTGAAAGGCAAGCAGCCTTGGGGGTTCCTATGCAAAGACACCTCCCACAAAAGTGTTACCCAAAACCCTAGAAGAAGTAAAATTAAGCTGCGGTTGTTCACAATCTCTGCCTGACCTTGGTTGAGCCCTGATTCTCTTAGTCCTGTGTGGAACCCTGCTCTGTCATTCCTATGTGTCACCATGAGCTTGTAAATATAAGGCAGAGATGAGACAGATCTAACCCTAACCCTAACCCTAACCCTATGGGGAATGCTTCTGTTCATAGAAGAAAAGGCATAATCCCATAAACACTGAAGGCAGAAAAGCCCAGAGTTCAGTAGCACCTAGCATTTGAATATTGCTTAAAATGCCGAAGCGTGTCAGTGTGAGCAGTTTCAGGCTGCATCACATGGCTAAGGAGACTACTGTTGATGTAAATAAATGATATCCAGAGTCCACAAATACACAACTGAAAGAATGTGGAGACAATGTGCCACTGGCCCCAGAGGCACAATAGCAAGTTTTGATGATTGTTTGTGGTTATGTAAAGAACAGGGATTATCAGAAATGAATTCACTTGAATGAATTCAAGGAAGTAGAGGGGCATGCCCCCACCGTGGTTAAGCCTTCCCACAGATGTAATGCCAACACAGCTGTCAGCCAGGCATTAGATGTCCCCAGAGTGAAATGTGATGTAAACACCCATGCTCTGGTGGCAAGGACAATTTATCTGTGAAATTATAAGATTCTGAGCCTTTTTTTCTTTTTTTTTTTAGTTTCTTGGATCTTTCTGGATTGGAAGAAAATGTATTAAAATGCTGAGGCTTATATCTAAAAATGCAAAGTTAAGCAGGATTGTGTGATTACTACACATACAGAAGGTCTACCTTCTTTGTGTTGAAGCTCTTCCTTTTAACAAGGCCATGCAGTTCCTGGAAAAAGCACACTCTGGTTGTTACCTAAGGCTTAGAGGCCTCTATCTCCATGGTGTGGGCTGCCAGACAGACAGTGTCACTTACACCAAGTTAACCTGATGCAGAATTGAAGTGAAATTCTAGCATAATCCCGCAAGGAGCTCCACAAACGTGAGGATATTACGAATCTGCGAGGGTGACAGTGGTTACCGTTTGGGTTTTATAAGCACTTACTCATCCGACTCTCCCAAGAACTTGTGAATTAGATGTGGAATCCCTTACCTTAAAGGTGAATACACATAGAAAGCCTAAGCATATCACAGGCATCCATTGGTAAATGTCAACACCAGAAGGAAGGCTGTCTAGTTGCAGAGCCCACTTTGACCTGTATACATTGGGACACAATTATCTCCCTCTGACTTGTCCAATATAGGATGCTCAGTTAATTTGAATTTCAGGTAAATCATATTATCTGCCAGTGAAGAATGTTCCAAGTAGCACATAGAGCAAAAATATGTTAAAAATGTTATTCATTACTAAGTTCATATATATTTACCTTGGGGTCTCCTTGTTTTTATTTAATGAATTATCCAAACCTACAACACAGGAAATAATACACATCAAGGAACCAGAGAGTAGAAAATAATTGTTTCTTTCATGCTTTGGAGCTGTGATGGTTAATACTGATGTGACGCTGAAAGGAGACTGTCTATGAGGGCATTTCTAGACTTGGGGGAAGCCTCTGAAATGAGAGTGACACTGTGACACTGGCATTCAAGACTGGATAAAACAGAGATGAGGAGCTGACCACCAGCACGAGGCTCTCTCTGCTTCCTAACTGGCTGCAAGGTGACCAGAAAACTCAGCCCCTGCCACCATGTCCTCCCTGCTTGGTGGATGAACCTTCAAGCTGTGGCCAGGTGTTCCACAATCAAGTTGCTTTTTCCTGAGATTGTGTCATAACAATAGAACATTGACTAATACAGGTACCAGAACCTAGACCAGATGCCTATTGCAGACCTACCCTAGAAACTGCCCAGAAGTACATCCATTGCTGAATACTCTTAATAATACCCATAGCTAGGCTGGACCTGTTTAATATTTAACAGAATTTAGGAGAAATATAGAATCTATGTTTTTTAAAGACTGTCAAGATGTTCCTCTTCTATTCTCAATCTTTCCCTCTGTTCCCACGTCGATGCTTCTTCATTTTCTCTTCTTTCTTTATGGCTCACCTATTCATGATTAGCTTACGGACCAACACACACCTCAACTGTGCATCACTAATAACCATTTCTGAAAATCCCAAGAGGCAGCCCAGAGGAAGAGGAAGGGAATAAGGAGGTAGGAGAGAAAACTTCCTTATGACGCTCAGAGCTGTCACCCAGGCTTTCTGAGCTGGTTTTACAGCCTCAGGATGCCCTTGGGAAAAAGAGCTTTTAGCAGGAGAGAGCAGAGAATTGTGGGAAATCACGCAATGTCCAGACATCTTTCATTTAGTAATGGTCTTTGGCACACAGAGAGGGGACAGATGGGACACACATGTACAAAGACTGTTACCCTATCTGTCAGCTCCAGGGTTACATGTCACAAGCAATAGAATACTTAGCTATTCAAATTAGAAGAATCTTCCTGGAAGTGGAGGAAAGAGGGGAGGGAGTAGCCACACCTCCCCTTGCTATGTGGCAGTACTGCTTTGAAGTGTTAACATAGTCATGCTTGACAACAATAAAACCAAAATAAAATAAAGCTAAGAAAAATACCCAACGTTTGGTTACACCCAATGGTCTGATTATGGGTACCCATAATCTCAGAAATTCAGAAGGAGAGGCAGGAGAATCAGGTGTTCACACTCAACCGTTGCTGTACAGCGACATTGAGAAAGTGCTACATGAGATGTTGAATCAAAAGTCAGTGTACCATTTAATTTGAACTGTCACCTTAACAAGCTTTGAGTCACCTGTGTGGAAAGCCTCACTTGAGGAATTGCCTGAATTGAGTTGGCCAGTGGGAGAGTCTGCTGAAGATTATCTTGACTGTTAAGTGACTGGGGTGGAGCTCACCCTGATGGAGACTATGGAGGCTTTCTCTCTCAGTTGCTTTATGGTTGGGTACCTTATCATAGGAACAGAAGAGAAACCACAACACACACACACACACACACACACACACACACACACACACACACACAGAGAGAGAGAGAGAGAGAGAGAGAGAGAGAGAGAGAGAGAGAGATTCAGTTATGCTATGTGTGTGTTATATAAAATAAAATCTCTATTAATTCAGTCAGTATGGATGAGTAATATGTGTCTGAACACATGCAGACATTTTCCTGTCATTTTCTAGGCAATACAATATAACATCTGTTTTTATGGTATTTATATCACTGTGTTCATGTGATCCAGAGATGACTTGGATTCTGTGAGAAAATGTGTCTAAGTCACTGTCAGATACTCTATCAAAGGGCTTCTCACCCTTCCCAATAGTGTGACCCTTTAATACAATTAATTCTTCATGTTGTGATGACCACCAACTATAAAATTAATTTTGTTGCTACTTCAAAACTATAATTTTGCTACTGGTATGAATTATAATGTAAATATCTGCTATTCAGGATATCTAATGTACAACTCTTGTTAAAGAGTTTTTAACTCCCTAAAGGGTCATGACTTACAAGTTGAGAACCCTGCTTTACCATTCTATATGATGAATTTGTGCAGATACTGGTATTTTCAGTGTCCTTGAACTAATCCCCAAATGCTGATACAGAAGGATGTGTGTGTGTGTGTGTGTGTGTGTGTGTGTGTGTGTGTGTCTGTGTTACTGCAGGTTTTAAAAAAATTTGAAATGTTCTTCAGAGACAAATTTTCATTAGCTTAAAAGAACAGTGAATTTGGGCAGAAGCAGACAGGCTTTAGAGCAGATAAGCCAAGACCTAAGATTAACACATAGGTTACAATCTGCAGATTCATCCAGCCAAAGATCTAAGAGGCATCTTTGGCAAGCAGGAAGGTGGGGCATGACAGGACCATTCCTTCACCCAGGAGGAAAGGTAGTACAGATGCCATATGTGTTCCATGCTTTCTTAGCAGGCCCCAGAAGGCCCTAGAACACCAGCAACGGGTATAGTAATTCTCCCCTTGACATTTTCTCTTTAGGTCAGAGAGCAGCATCTGGTGAGGATGTCAGTGTACATTTGAAGATTAAGTTCCCCAAGAAGCAAGGTAAGTGACAGAGAGAGCCTCCCTCTACTGATCTGTACACTTACTCCAATGGTGGATTATTGAGTTTGGAGACCATTTTTAGAACTTTTCCTTGGAGCTGTAAAGGAAATGTTGAAAGGCTATGGGGAAATAATTCTTTATATTCTCTCACTGCTGTCCAGTTAAACTTTCCAAAATGAGGGAAGTATTTTGTGATGTTCTACTTAACATGAGGGCTGCTAGCCACTTGTGACTTGTGAACCTTAGAAATGTATCCAGTATCTGGAAAGTACTTGGGATGTACAGGTAGGAGATTTACAGTCATCCTTAGCTAGTAATGAGTTTGAGGCCAGCCTGAGATACAGTCTCAAAAATACAAGGACAGAAATATGTATAGTTAATGCAACTGAGAAACCAGGTGTGTGTGTGTGTGTGTGTGTGTGTGTGTGTGTGTGTGTGTGTTTTGTTACTGCAGGTTGAATAATGCATGGTAGACAAGTACTTTACCACCCAGCTACAGTCTTCATCTGAAAAACTGAATTTTAAATACAATTTTAATTAAAATGTAGAGGCCAATTGTAAGTTAGCATGATTTTTTTTTTTTTTTTGACAGCAAATAGCCTGGTTATAAAAGATTAATTTTGTGGCCATGTCTGTATTAGTTAATTTTTTGTTGCTGTGCTAAAAATCATGGCCAAATGTAACTGAAGGAAGAAAGAATACTTTAGCTTACTGTCCAGGGGAATAGTCTATAGTGGAGAGGGAGGCGTGGCAGCAGGCAGGGCCAGCAGGAAGCTTAGAGATCAGATATTCAACTACAAACGCAAAGCAGAGAGGTTGAACTGGAAATAGGTGAACCTGTAAATTCCCCAAACTTGCCCCCGCCATGATGTACTTTTTACCTCCAAAAAGTTCTGCAACCACCCCGAACAGCACCATCTACTGGGGACCAAATGTTCAAACACCAGAGCCTAGGAGGAACATTTTTCTTTTACATTATCACAAATGTTTATGTGTTGAATTCTGCCCAAATTATTTAATATAAATAGAAACTTGAGAGCAACATGTAGATAACTCCACCAAATAATGAGAATGGAACTTTCTAGATGAGCTGATTGTTTAAGCACTCCAAATATATCTTTAATGTTTGTGCTTCTTAGAACCTTTGTATATTTTAATGGGACAAAGAAAATCCTAGTAAAACTTAAGATGCTGATGCCGAATGGAGCTGTCTACCATCCTGGCTCACAATACTTGTTTTAACACACAGCCTCCTGGGTGTCTATGTCCAGTCCAAGGAGGGGAGACAGAACTACTGGAAATGAGAGTTGGATTGCTGTGGCTCATCCATCTTTTCACTCTGAGCAAGGGTACCAACGACGGCATCTTGCAGGTGAGTTGGCACATGTCCTGTTTTTCTTAGTGGTTGTCTTTCCTCTCCCACTTCCTGCCAGCTACCTTCAGAATCTATTACTCTCCAGGCAGAGGAGTTACAAAGGCGGATGGACTTGGCATCAGACGTCCCGAGTTCTAGTCTCAGTATTAGCAGCATTTACTGGGAGGTCTTCAACAAGCTATTTTGTCTCTTTGAAGTGCAGGTGATTGGATCACAAATGAGGCTCCCTCATGAAAATTTGTTTATCTTAGAGATCTTGTCTAGTTCAACACATTCTCTGCTATTACCTCTTGGGCACAGAAAAGCCTGTGGGTGGACACTAACAACTCATGGGTCTTCACTATCATTTCTATTCTCCCCTCTTTCTTTTGGCATTGTTGCTTAGTAAAGGGTCTCATGCAACTCAGGCTGGTCTCAAACTCACTATGTAGCTGAGGCTGGCTTTGAACTGCTGGTCTTCCTGCCTCTAGCTCCTGTGTTTGAGAAGTATAAATGTGTGCTATCATCCTGACTTTGTTTTCTGTTTGTTGAAATAGGGTCTTGTCATGTATTTCTGACTGGCATGGAACCCTCTGTATAGACCAGGTTAGACTCAACCTTGCAGTGATCTTCCTGCCTCTGTCTATCACATGCCAGTGTATAGTAATAAGTTTCTAGCCTGGCCTTTCTGTCCTAACCCTGAGGTTCTGACCTGCTGTCCCACAGAAACACACACTTATATTAATTTTACTCTGCTTGCTGATTGACCTAGGGCCCTGGAATGTAACTTGATAACTCTTAATTCTTAAACTAGCCCATTGTTCTTATCTTGTTCAGCCATGTCCTTGGTACTTTTTCTCAGAGCAGCATAGTTGCCCTCTGCATCTTCTGGCTTCTCTGCTGGTCCCTCTGGTGTCTCTGTGGCATCTCTGTTCTGCTCTTCCTGTTCCCAGGGTTTTCTTAGTCTGGTAGCCCCACCCACACTTTCTGTCTGCCTTCAGCCAACCAGTATTTGTATTAAACCAGTGAGCAGGACAATTATTTACAATATAAGAACAGAATCCCACTGCACCAGTGTACTCAATCTTTTTCTATTTGTGTGCATTTGTTGTAAATTTATGAGTATGCATGCTTGCATGTGTGTGAGCACACATGTGTGAGAGTGTGTATGGACATAGATGCCTGAGGTTGATATAAAATATCCTTTCCAATTGTTTTTCCACTTTATTTATTGAGGCAGGATCTCTAAGGCCCAGAAGTCTGTGATACTATAACTCTTGCTCACTAGCTTGTTCTGTATATCCATCATCCAGGACTGGAATTTGAGGTCAGCCACCTGGCCTACTCAGCATTTCCATAGGTTCTGGGGATCCAAACACTAGATGCTTCTTACCCTTGTACAGTAAGCACCATAACAACTAAGCCGTCATCCAGCTCTGGACTACTCACTTTCTTGATGTTTTCATCTAGGATCACAGCTTGAATGTTTTCAACTACTGATGATTTCCAAATGTGTGTTTTCACCTGGATGCTTCAGCCTGAACTCTTGGCTCATGTAGCCACTATCCATCTGGGCAATAGTACTCTTCAACTTCACACGCCCCAAATTGAACCTCTGAATCTTTCTTACTAAATCTATTCTTCTTTTTCTGTGACACCACTTTCTACCTGGGTAAAATGGTGCCATGCTTGAACCTTGTAATGTTGCAGATGTAAACCAATTTCAAAACTTACTTTAAAATATAACCAGAAGTCCGACAGTCCAGCTTCTTCCAACACTGCTGCCTCCATCTACAGCTTTATTATCTTACTCCTGGAGTACCCTGGTGATGTGACCCCAGAGTGCTTTCATTGGTTCAGTGTTTGGCCACTCTTTTTAAAAATGCAAAAATAAATCTTTTTTAAAAAATTAAATCTTTATTTATTTTTCATTTAAAAGGTTTTTTCTGTTGTTTTTGTTTTTCAACATTCCCACCACTGTTTCCCCTCCCTCCCTCTTGCTAGTCATTTCCAAGCTTCCCCCCCATTCCATCCCACCATCCATCCATTCCTCAGACAGAGTAAGGACTCCCAGGGTGAGTCAATGCAGTCTGGCATCTCCAGTTGAGGTAGGACTAAGCCCCTCCCACCCCCTAGTATCAAGGCTCAGCAAGATTTTTTTTTTTTTTTTTTTTTTGTAGGAAATGGGCTCCAAGAAGCCAGTTCATGCACTAGGAATAAATTCTGATCCCACTGCCAGAGGCCCCACAAACTGTCCATGCCCCTACGAAGTGATCATGGTTTCTCCTCCCACCTCTCTCCTGCCCAACCCCCTACCCTCACCATCCACCCATTCATCCTCTGTCTCCATTCAAAAAAGGGCTAGGCCTCCCATGGGAGTCAACAAAGTATGTCACATTGAGCTGAGAGGGTACCAAATTCTTCCCTCTGCACCAAGGTTGGGCAAGGCAACCCAGCATGGGGAGTGTTTGGCCATTCTTAATATGTCCTCAGGAGTAAGACTTCTGTAAAGTAAATCAGAGTGAATCTTTCTTTTATTCCCCCTGTCCAAACTCTGTACAACTCCCTTGAGTATAAGCTAAAACCAGGGCTGCAGAACATAGTCAGTGAAAAAGAGCTTCTGTTCTGCAAATACGAAGAGCCAAGTTTGAATTTTAAACATGTACTTAAAAACCAAAACAAAACAAAACTGGGGATAGCTGTAACCCAGTACGGGAGGGTGGCTGCTACCCCAGTACAGAAGGATGGAGACAGGCAGACACTGAGCCAGTCTGGCTAAAACAGTGAGCAGATTCACTGCAGTAAAAACCCGTGTCTCCAAGGAATAAAATAAAGAATGATAAAGACATTCAACAGCTTCTTCCTCTGGTTTGCTTATGTGTACTCGGGTATACTCATTAATATATTCATGTACACACACACAAACACACACACACACACACCACTTTTCCTCCTACAAAAAAGTGAAGCTCTTCTGTCTGTGGTTTGACAGACATACACGACTTGCCTCTGTCTATGTGCCTGGCCTCTGTGGACCGGCCCCACCCCTTATTTTTCTCCTTACACCCACTCCATGCTCTCCAACCTCTGACTCTATCATCACAGCTGGCCTCCACACATGCTGCTCCTGCCCCCTGCACAGACCATCACCTCCTCTTCCTGCACACTCCATCTCTTACTCCAGGTCTTTGCTCAGCACAGCCTGGGCAAGGCCTTTCTTGGCCATCTCTACCACTCTTCGCTTGGATATTAAATCAGCAGTTTGAGTTCATCTGGAAACTTCAGCAGGCCTTGTGATTTGTGGATCTCAAAGCTTCACCATAGCCATATTTTTTTCCTTTTTTTAGCAGAAAAATGATGACAGTAAAACAAAAGGAGATGTCAGTGTGGTTGAGAAAAGGCATCCAGGTAAGACCCCGCCAGATGTCCTGGTACTTTGGACACTGATGCCAAGAAGAGAGGGTTTCTACCTCAGCCTGCCAGGTGATTTTTAGGCACATTATGAGATTATCTAAATATGTGAAGTGGGAATAATGGTAATTCTTAAGCACAAGGAATTTTTAGAGATTAAATAAAAAACACAGTGTATATGTGCTGCTGTGGCTAGATGTCCTACGAAAGCACGGTGATGAAGGACTAGCTTATTTGGGCTCATGATGTAAGAGGCCATGCAGTCCATCATACCAGGAAGGAATTCAGCTGGAGCCTCAGGCAGCTGGTCACACCATGTCCACACTCAGGAAGCCTAGAGATGGATTCTGATGTTCAATATATTTTCTTTCTATCCATTTTATTCAGTTCATGAGATGGTGCCATCAATATTCAGGGTCAGGTTTTCCTGTCAGTTAAACCTCTCTGGAAACTCCTTCAAATACCTGTTGAGAGCTATGTGTCCTAAGTGACTACCAATCCAGGCAAGCTGACACGGAAGATGAGCATCTTACACCGCACTCGACAGGAGCCTGTTCTGTTTCCTTTTTTTTAATGTCTTCCCCCCATGAATGTAATTAATTGGCAGAACTCTGAGCCTGGGGATGTTAACACACAGGCCTAATGTCTGAAGCACTGAACATATTTACTATTAGAAGAAACAGTGATCCACACAGATGACTACTAGGCTCTAGAGCAACCCACAAAAGACTTTCTGGCAAGCAATGTGTTTAAATACACTTACATGCCACACTGTCATGTGCTAGACATAGCATGAAACATGTCCCCAATGCATGACTACAGTTGTTCAGGGAAATGAAACAAAAAACTTGAACATGAGATGCCACAAACAAGATCTCCCCAACAGTAGCAATGACAATAAAAATACAGCAAGTATTGCTTCTTTGGGCTGTCACTGTGCCAGGCTGTGTTTAGTTCTAGTTTATAAACTGAGTCATCACACTCACACTTTGACTATTCATGGCCATCTTTATTTGAAGATGGTGAAACCAGGGCCCAGAGCGAGGGACAGAATTTAACCCAACCTGCCTGCTTCAGCACCACTAGCTCCTGGGAAAGTGACCAGGTCACATTTACCCTGCTCCCCATCATTTGGGGGTACTCCCAAGGACAGGATTTCAACCTAATCAGTCTGGCTGCAGGGTTAGCACATGCCAAGGCCCAAGGTAAGATTAGGCTTGGCGTCTGGAAAGCGGAGGACACCCAAGCCCCAAGTACAGAAGACTCATCTTTGCAGAAAGAAAGGAAAATTATTTATTTTCAGAAATAAGTAGCTGGAAATAAGTGTGAATAGACACAAGCTAAGGTCTGCTTGTATTTTGCTTCTGTATTTCAAATCAAATCCCCAAACTGTCACTAATTAAGGGAACATTTTAAAAAATGAGTTATTTGGAAAGGGTGGGGTGGGAGGTTTTCTGTTGGAAATAACTGAAAGAGAGCAAAGCGAGGGTAGGACAGAGGGTGAGATTCTCAAGCCTGTTTCCCCTTGAGTCTGGAGTAGGACAGAGGACACGGGAACTATTGGCCTAGCAGAGGTGGGAGGAGAGATCTGTACAGGTATGTGTGAGGCACATCCGCTTGTGTACATGTTAAGTCAGCGTCTGAACGTGCAGGATGTAGTGACAGTGCCGGGGGCAATCCAGGAGCTCTAAGCAGGACATGATGACTGCTACGTGATTTTCCCCTGTACAGGTACCTTCTGATAACCTCTCTGTCCCTCCAGCCCAGGAGTATGAAGTGCTGCTTCAGGTGACATACGGGGATCCTGTGGAGAAGAGAGAATTGAAAAGATTTCTGAAGCATTTGAAATCTCCATCACCATGCTTACATGGGCCCAGCAAGATCAGTAGAGTGAAGGCCACCACATGTAAATTCACTTTCCAGGGACTGGGAGTGTAAATGGGGAGAGAGGCAGACCAGTCGGGGTAGGCAGGCTGTGCTGTGAAAAATGATTATTCCACACAAGCTCTGTGGCATCAGGACCTAATGTTTCTGCTTAATGGGACATGTGCATTGCATGTCGGCAAGAGGGCTGTGTCTGTGGTGGTCGCTCAGGTATCAGTTAATAGATGAGATCTTATCCTGAACAACACAAAGAAATGAAACTTCAGAGACCCTCACATGGGCAATCAGAATCTTTGGCTGAGAAAGGAAATCGCTAATTCTCTTCCTATTTTATTGGCCAGAATTTATTCTATGACTCCAGACAGCCTCATTAGGCCAGGATATGAAATCCCAGGGTGTATCTGGAAGATAGCAGGAAATATTTAGTAACACAGAAGTGGTCCCCAGAGAAGTTTAAAGACTTGACTAAAGCTGTTAAGGTCACCACCACCTTCAGGAGTCGGGAAGGGTAGAAATGCAAATTCTTTAGTACATTTTTTGGGTCAGAAACTCTGGAGTGAAATGCTCCAGAGACTCCTGAAGCATGGCAAAGTTTGACAAGCACTCACTGCACACTTCCATGTAAGTTTCTCAGTAGTATCTTGGACCTTCCTCATCTTGCTCCCCTGCCCTGACTGCCCCTCCCCCACCCTTTGATTTTCTGTTAAGATGGAAGAACTTTTGATGGGCATGTCAGGTTCAATACAAAATAACAAAGGCATGATATTGGCTGGTAGACGGGTTCATCATTACCCCACCTCCAAATCATTCTGCCTCTCTATACTTTAGAACATTTAAATTTTTCATGTATAGGAGTATTTTGTTTTATTTTTGTTTTTTTTTTTCCCCTCAAGACACAGTTTCTCTGAGTAGCCCTGGTTGTCCTAGAATTTGCTCTGTAAACCAGACTGGCTTTGAACTCATAGAGATCAGCCTGTCTCTGCCTCCCAAGTGCTAGGATTACAGACATGTGCCACCACACTCAGCATGAATGAGTATTTTGCCTGCTTGTATATCTGTACACCATATGCATGCTTGGTACCCAAGGAAGACAGAAGAAGGCTTCACATCCTTTGGAAATAGAATTCTAGATGCCAGTGAGCCACCATATGGGTGCAGAGAACCAATCCCAGGTCCCAAATTAAGAACAAGAGCTCTTAAACACTGAATCATGTCTTCAGCCCCATCATGTGGCTTTTAAGGTCTCCCTTGAAGTGCTGATAGATGAATTGATGGAGACTCAAATGAGCTAGCAGTCGAATACCCTTTAGACCCTTCCAATAACTCTATGTCAGGATTACCCTCTTCTGCCTTTCTCTCCTATAACTGTGGATAGCAGTGGGATCTGCACCTTTGTTTTGGATGCTAAGCCAAGCCATTTGAGTTTTTATCTTTGCTAGGATTTTCACAGCAACCTCAGAATCTGTGGAGTTGAACACTTGTATATCTTAAATACATAGCCATCCTTCTAGATTCTGCTGAGAAATTCTTGGTTTAGATGCCAAGTCAGAGCCAAGGACTGGGAAAAAGTTGATTTAGAAAGCAGACACAGTGAAACTGTGTTCTATTTCTTTTTCTACATGCAGATTGCAGAAACCGGAAAAGGTTCTCAGAGTGTGCCTGTGAAGACAGCTATGCATGGTTTTCTCCCTCCTGCCTTGACCCTCAGAACTGCTACCTTCACACAACTGGATCCCTCCCAAGCTGTAATTGCCCTCGCAAAGACCTCAACCAGAGTGTTAATTTCTGTGAGAGAGCAAGTAAGTACCTCCTGGCCAGGGGTACTTTCATCCCTGAGTGCAACAGAGACAATACTGTAGCTCTGCCTGCTGAAGGCAACTGATGCTGAGGGGCAGTGATGATGTAGAGGTACCACGTTAGATTTGTTTAGACCCAGTGACAGATTCCTCAGTGCCTCAGATTCAAGGCCAAAAGATGTTTGGATGTCATTTCAACCTCTAGGTACATGCAGCTCAGCTCTGTGATTGTGGGATTCTACTGAGATTTAGAAAGATGTACTATGACCCAAATGGGCAACTGCCTGAAACAATGTTCTCCTTCTCTCCTTTCTCTTTTTTCCCAGCATCAATTTTATATCTGTCAATGCAGGAGAAACACATGATTATATTGAAAAGCCTGCTCTGGATTGCAACAAATATATTTCAAGCTACACACACACACACACACACACACACACACACACACACACACACATATATAGCCTAAGAGACTAGGGAAACCACTGTTGGGTTAAGTTTTTAATTTATGAAGAATGAGATGAACATGGATTCCAGGCCTCCCATGAGTGAGGGAGCTCATATCTGTAATCCTAGCATTCAAGAGACAGAGTCAAGAGTGTTGCTCTAAATTTGAGGCCAGCTTAGGTTACATAGTAAGTTCTAAGACAGTCTAAGTTGTAGTTTGAGACACTGTCTGCAAAGAAGGAGAAGGGAGAAGAGAAGGAAGGAGAGGAGGAAAAGGAATGGGGAGGAGGAGGAGCTGCCCAAAGATTGTTCTGGTCATCTTGAAGCTCTGGGTTTTAGGTATGAGGAAATACTGAGGGAGAAGCCAGAAATAGTCTAGCTTTAACTGGGCATGCCTAGTTCCCTTCCCAGAACCACAGCAATTCATGCTATGGCATCATGTGTCTGTGAAGGACCATCTTCCATATCCAGTTCCAGAATAAACCCTTGGAGAGGCCACAAAGCATTTATTTGTCTTGCTATGGATGACTTATCAGGCTAACCAAATGCCAATTAAAATTCCCCATTTTAGAAGAAGACCCATTGCTGAGCCATCTACAAGAAATAGAAAGGAGACTCAGACGGGCGATGTACTCATGAGGGGCTTCCCATGGTACTGTGGAGACAGGTATAGCTGGATGGAGAAAGCAGTGATGGAATTCAGGGGTAGAAGGATTTTGCATTTGGAGACCAAAGAAGTCCTTCTAGAGCAGCTTCACAACAACTGAGTGAAGACTGAACAGGAGTTGACCGCAGAGAGACCAACTCTGTACAGATGAGCACTAGCCCTGATCTAGTAAGAGTTAGCCAACAGCTGTGCAGTTGTGTCGAGGTGTGTGTGTGGGTGGGGGGGTGGCTCGGTCAGTAGAATGTCTGGTGTGCAATCATGAACACTTGAGTTTGCCTGAAATCTCAAAACTGGGGAAATAGAGACCTAGACACTCCAGGATCCCTGGCCTCTCTGCCCAGCTTATTTACCTGAATTTGGGAGCTCCAGGTCAGTGAGAGATCCTGTCTCAAGCAATAAGGTAGAGAATAATTGAGAAAGATGCCAGACGGCCCGTCTACACACACACACACACACACACACACAGACATACACACAGATACACAGACATACACACAGATATATATACGCACACAGACACACACACAGACATACACATGCACACACAGACACACACATATACACACAGACACACACATATACACACAGACACACAGACACACACACACACACACACACACACACACGCTTCTCTTGATCATGAGCATTTTTCCATAACTGTTAGAAACCACTGAGAATTTTGGTTTTTTTTCTTTACTTTATTATTTCAGATGAATATATTTTATGACAATAAATAGAAATACCAATCATGGGTTCTGAATTATACTTTACTAATTTTGTGCTGCTGATAAAATCAAGTTAGAAATTTATTGTATCTATTTTCCCTATTTCTTATAGAGGTTTGGGGCACTTTTAAAATTAGTGAAACTTTTATCAAAGACCTTTGGGATTCATCTTCTGCCATATATGCCAACTACACAACTGAAATTGAAAATCAAGTAAGCACTATTTACTATGTAAGGATTTTCGAACTGCAAGCTCAAATGTTTTTCAATTCAGAACATACATTTAATTCACAATTATTAATGTGCATGTTTGTACATAGGGTTAATCATATGGGTGTTGTATGCACATGTGGGAGACAGAGGAAAAAACAGCCTCAAATGTGTTATCTTCTTTCTCTCCTACATCCCCCCCCCCTTTAGACAGGGATTTCTTTAGCCTGTGGCTCACCAATTAAGCCAGGATGGCTAGAAAGTTTGTATAATCTACCTGTCTCTGCCTCCTCAGGGCTGGAATTATAACCATATACCATCACATTGGGATTTAAAAAAAAAATGGGTCCTGGGGCTCAAACTCAGGTCTTCATGTAAGATAAGTACTTTACTGACTGAGCTATCGCTCTTTTCTCTTAATAACATAATTTTAAAAGATTTATTTAATTCCAATTGTGTGTGTGTGTAATGAGTGCAGTGCTTGTAGAGTCCAGAAGAGGGCACCAGATCCGCTGGAGTTAGACCTATGGGTGCATGTTGTGAACAGGGATGGCAAGTCCTCTCTGCATGCTCCTAACTAACTACTGAGCCAGCTTTTTGGCTCTTTGGTCCCCAGGACATATTTAGTTACTTATATTTGATGAGTTCTTACAGAGACACTATCCCTTCTGCTTACAGTTCATGTTCCTTGAACATTTTCCTGAGATTGTTATCAGTTAGTTGACTTATATTTATTTTTTTCTTTCTGATTTGTATACTATACTAAAGACTCTTGACTATTTTGATCTTCAATTACACATAATAAATTATCACAACCTAAACTCAATTGTCACCATTTTAATTTGCTCCATAAAGAAGTATCTCTTTGAAGCTGAAAAGAGTTACTGAATAAAACTTGACTTAGTGGCAAAGTTACATAAAAACCAGACAAGTTAGTTTGCCTCTGTCTGGGACCAGAACATATATCTAGGTACATTTATCACATTATTTACTACTCTATTCCCCTTATTCTATCTCCACCCATCTCTGTGCACATGGGGAGGCCAGAGGGAGATGTCAAGTGCCTTCTGGCTAGAGCTGTCCACATATTATCATTGTTATTTTGAGACAAGGGCTCCCAGTTGACTCAACAGTTGTCTAGGCTGGTTGACCAACAAGCTCCAGGATCTGCTTGTCTCTGCTTCCCAGGGTTACAGATGAATGTGGCTGTACATCCATTTATACGAGTGCTGTGCTGAAGTCCTCATGACTGTGGCAATCACTTTCCTGATGGAGCCCTCTCACCAGCCTCTGGGCATTTACACTTTCTTAGCATCCTCAAAAAATAAATTGTGTGTCTTCTCAATTGTTATTTTAACTGTATTTGTTATGACATATAACTTCTTCCCATGGTCCCTTCTTTCTTTGCTCATCTGCTATTGATTTATTTATTGTTTACAACTGTATTTTGCTCCAATTTTGTTTTTATGATGTGTGAGGACGAAGATTGAAACATTGCCCTTTGTTTTCTTTCTAAGCTTAAAGAAGCCTACAGGGGAATCCATGGTTTTGAGTCAGTTCGGGTCACCCAATTCCGGTAAGTAACATCTGTTCTTAGAAAGGTTGTTCTAGAATTCCACACTGGTCCTGAGAATGCTGGTGATATTCCTGATGTCTTGATGGAACTGTCAATGCTAGGGAGATGAATTAGTCAGAAAGTGTATACCTTGCAAGCCTGAGGTCTAAAGTCTGACCCCAAACCCACATAATAATGCCTGGCATGGTAGTGCACATATGTAATCCCAGTGTTGGGAAGGTAGAGACGAGGAATCCCTGGGGTTCACTGACCAGCTAGACTAGCCTATTTAATGAGATCCAGGCCAGTTAGAGATCCTGTATCAAAAGAAGTAGAGAGCATTTCTAATGACAGCCTAAGGTCATCCTCTGGTCTCCACATGCAAGTACATACATGCATGTACATGTGAGCACACATATACACTCATGCATAGAAGAACACACACATTAAAAAAAAGAACTGTAAACACATGGACATAAGTCAGGAGCTGAAGAGGAAGGAGGAATTGATGGTGTGTAGGTTCAGGAAGGGTGAGGGATGGCATGAGGCATGGAGGTACAGAGAGATGAGCAGTTCTCTACCACAGAGGACATGATATTGTATAATCTGGAGTCATAATAGAAACCTTGGATAAAATATCCTCCTGTGCAGGTTTCAAGTATAGGCTGTGGTTCAAAACTCAGAAGTCATTGTCTACAGTAAACAAAGAGGTGTTTAGTAAATTAGCCTTCTGTTTATGATTCAATTTAGAGTTATTTGGAGTTGAGCATATGTGTACTGATTGCCAGCTACCCATAGTCTGCTTGCTGGAGGAAGCAGCTTAGAGGTCAAAGAAGTTGACTCATTAGTTTTTCCATGGTTAACTTCAAACCAGTCATGGGAAATTTTCAACAACACTTGCTATAAATATATTCTTATTCTGCAAAGTCATTTAGAAAGTCTCATGGGAATAATTTTCTTTAAAATCTAACACAAAGAAGAACGTGGCTTCCTTTATAAAAAATATTGAATCTGTATAAGGGATCATTTTCTTTTTTGCCTTTGCTGTCAGTGAACTACTAGATAAAATTGAAATTTAATTCCAGTAATTTTACATTCAAACACTGAAAAAATAACCAGGCTTGGATTGGAATCCTGGTGCTTGTGAAGTGGAGGCAGGAGGATTGCTATTATTTCATAATTGACCTAGAGTACAAAGTGAATTCAAGGTTAGCCTCCTTCAGAATAAAACAACATAAACGATATGTCGGAAAATAGTTGGCAAGCAGTACAGGGTAGCCATACCAAGGCAAAAACACCAAGAGTTTGCCGCTTTGAGCCTTCAGAAGTTCTTGTCAAGTTCTAATTTCTTAGCCTGGCTTCTCTCTGGTCCTCCATTCTTCTATCTTTAAAATTTGGGGAGCTGAAGAGATCGCTTAGCAGTAAAGAATCTATACTGGTCTTCTTGAGAACTTGAGTTTCATTCCTAGAGTCCATATCAGGTGACTCAAAACACCGGGAACTCCACTTCCAGAGGTACCCGATACCCTCCTCAGGCCTCCCTGGCACTTGTATTCATGTGCACACACACCCCCTGTTAGTTTTCTGCACGTGGTGCATGAATGGAATCTCAACACCAGGAGTACCACACTAGAGTTTATTAAAGTGGGGAGCAGAGATAGGGGCAGAAGGGAGCAGAGAGAGAGGAGAGGGGGAAGGAGGAAAGGGTAAGAAGAGGGGAGGCACTCGTGTGAGCCCTTTCCTGAAAGGGGTGGGTGAGCCCATGTTTGCATTGCCACACCCAGGGGCATGATTGACAGGTACATTCCAGGTGAATGCAAACTTTGGAAATCCTTACATTCCACCCTTTTTGATATATATAAAAACTGGGTTTTTGGTGGGGGGGCAGAAATAGGTCATCGTGGTCTTGGCTGCTTCCTGCTGACACAAGGATGGAGAGGTCTTTAGTTCATCTTGCTGGCAGACTGAAGGATTTGGATCATAGGGCCATGGAAGTTTGTTTCCTGGAGCTCATGTGTGTGTGTGTGTGTGTGTGTGTGTGTGTGTGTGTGTGTGTGTGTGTGTGCAGGGGGGGAATATATGGGTTAGTGATAGAGCTTTGGGAGTGACTAAGGGGAAAGGAGTTTGGGAGTAAACCTTGAGTTAACTGGGTGTGTGAATGGTTCTTTTCTTTTGCTAAGGGATTCTATTGTCTACAGTGATAGAGCTTTGGGAGTGACAGGCTAAGGGGAAAGGAGAGAAGAAAGAAACTTGGGAGTAAACCTTGAGTTAGCTGCTTTGTGGGAAAGGTTATTTTCTTCTGCTAAGGGATTCTATTGTCTGCTGCCTGCATGTTAATGTCTGCAGATCCTTGCTAGGTCTGGTAAAGAAAAGGATTAAAGTGTCCTGTATTTTGCCTACCTGGACTCCTGCAGGGGGGTGGGGTGGGGAATAGTCTTTGTTTTACCTGCAATGCATCCTCAGGGAGTGGCTGCTTTAACTGCAGAGCTGAATGATCCTTTGTTTACCTTGGATTCCAAGCAGACTGCCTGGGGCCCTTTGTTTACCACCTTGGCTTCTGCCCCTGCTGGCTGCCAAGGAAGCTTGGAGCTGTTTTTTTAAGATTTTGGGTCTCATCTAGCTATTTTTAGGAGGGGGGATAAAAGGTTTAAGATTAGACAAATGAATCCAATGTGGGAAGACTTCAAGTTTAGCGGCTGTAGGAGATGTCAAAATTACTCTATATGGTCCAGTCTACTTTGGAGTGAGGGGAGAAGGCAGGTGATGGAGAAGGGGAGGAAGCAGATTGTCAGGAAGGTAGAACTTACAGGCTGATTGGATAGTAAAGGGAACAGAGGAACTGTTGGAGCGGCTGGCGAGTCTGGGTTTAGGCGAATGTGATCACTAAATGAAATGAAAGCTCCCACTTTTGCTAAGAAATCTCCTCCCATCAAAGCTGTTGGACAACTTGGCATAACTAAAATGACTGAGTAATAGGAATCTCTCTAAAAATGCAATTAAGCGGCGGTGTCTGATAAGGTTGCATAGATTTGCCTCCTACCCTGATAATTGTAAGGCCTGAAAGAAAGAAAGAGATCCCAATACTCCTGCAGAACTGAGAACGCTGCTCCAGTGTCCCACCAGGAAAGAAATGGTCCAACCAGAAACCTCAATATCCACCCGAGGCTCTCTCTGCATACTAAGAGGGCCTGGGCACTATCATTCATCCTTGGCCAGTCCCAGGACATTATACACCTCATCCATGCTTATTGTGTCCCCACCCTTTGATGCAGGGCCACAGCTGCCTGGCCAGTGGTGTCTATAACACTTAGAACATGACCTGGATGGCCTCCGTGGATCTGGGCATGAGCGACAGTAAATAGTAAAGGCCTACGTGGCCACAGCGGAAACAAGCACCAGAGTGCTTTTCCAAATGCTTCTGTCTGCTCATGCCGGGAGGCAGTGGCAGAGGGGCTGGCCTGATTGCCTCCACCAGCAGGAGGTATTTCTCCTGCCGAATTCTCTCATCTCTCCGGTGATACACCTTGAATGCAAGCACCAAAATGTCTGCTTGTGGAGTTAATAGGCCCCTCTCAAGAGATCTAAGCTTGGCCTTTATGTCCGGGTAGCTTTGATTAAAGAAATGGGTCATAAGAAGCTGTCTTCCCTCAGTGCTCTCTGGATCTAAATTTGTGAACTGCAAATGCGCTCTAGAAACTGGGACAGATTTTCCTGTTTATCTTGAATCACGTCCTGCAGTTTCTCGCTAAATTTGTTTGATGAACCTCATCTGCATGTAGTCTGGCCTGCTCCCAAACTCGCCTGCACTCTTCAGGTAAAAGATTATTGGTTAAAATTGTATATACATCGTGAAAGGTGAGGTCATAAGATTGGGTTAAGTACTGAAATTCTTTTATAAAGGCAGTAGAATTCGAACTGTAAGAGCCTAACTTCTTTACAACCTGGGAGAGTTCAGACAAAGGAAATGGAGTATACACTTTAACTATCCCATGAGGTAGAATTGGATCAGCATCCTTAGAGGCTCAACAGCGGGTGATAGGCGGAGAGGAAGGGGCAGTAGGAGTGTGTTGATGTCTAAAGGGAGGAAGGTCATTTGCAGGATCCAGTAGAAGGTGAGAATCATCAGGGTCTGAGGAAGTGGCGAAAAGCAGGCGAGCAGGAGAACTTAGGTGGAAAGGCTTAGAACTTAAGTAAGAAAAAGCTTGTATATAGGGAAATTTTTTTTAACTCTTTCAATCTGCCTGGTCGCTAGCAATAATGAGATAATTCCCATAAAATATCGGGATCTAGGGTGCCATTAGGTGGCTACTTTAGATTATTGTCTAAGGGATATCAAGACCATTTCTTTGTACAATAACGGATCAGCTTGGTAGTATCTAAATAGGGCATAAGGCTAAGAGGTCTCAACGCCTCTAGCATGTACCCTAAGGGTGAAGATGAAGGTATGGATTTAGCTGGCTTATTTCCCATGCTGAAACTTAAGGGGAATATGGAACCAGCAAGCGAGAGTCGTCACCCCTGCAAACTGAGTCCACAAGGGAGCGGGCCCACAGCAGACTAGCTCATCAGCAGACATGTGTAGGCTGCTTGGACATCGCCCCAACTCAACCACGCATAAATCTCTAAAACCCCATCAGGCAGAAGGGAGACCGCCAGGACATTACACCCACATACAGCGAGATAAAGTGGACTCGTCAGTCCCCAAAAATCACGTGCCTGCAACCTGTTCGTGGCATTGCTAGCAAAAAAAAAAACGCCCACGAAAGGTGCCAGTGTAATTCCCACAGGGGCAGGTCCCTGGACAAAACTGTAGTGCAAGGAAAAAAAGTCAGGAGTGTTTGCCAATGAAAAGGAACAAATCACGACCAAATGAAGATAGGGAAGCTGACCCTCCGTGAAACTAGCTCACGTTTACGCTCACCGAGGGGGAAACTCACCAATCAACGCCAGTGTTGTGTGAGTATGGTCCGCGACCAGGCAGATGGAAGGTGGTTTCCGGTGGAGGGTCCCATGCACGCTTAGGGCTGGGTGGGGCCCTTGCTGAGCACGGCACCAATGTTAGTTTTTTGCACATGGCGCGTGAATGGAATCTCAACACCAGGAGTACCACACTAGAGTTTATTAAAGTGGGGAGCAGAGATGGGGGCAGAAGGGAGCATAGAGAGACGAGAGGGGAAGGGGAAGAAGGGGGAGCACTCGTGTGAGCCCTTTCCTTAAAAGGGATGGGTGGGCCCATGTTTGCATTGCCACACCCAGGGGCATGATTGACAGGTACATTCCAGGTGAATGCAAGCTTTGGAAATCCTTACACCTCCTCCTCCATAGACACATAATATTTTTTAATTTGCCTTTTGAACTTAATTATAAAAGCATTCTTAAATTAAGTATCTTTTTTTTAAGTCATAAAATATATTAAACCAGGTAGCCGAGCATGGTGGCTCACACCTGTAATCTCAGCACTTAGGAAGCCGCAACAGAAGAATTGCTGCAAGGTCCAAGCCAGCCTGGGTTCCATACTCAATTCCAGGGCAGCCTGGCCTATGGAGTGAGAAACAAGAGTTAAGGTGACATATGCTGATCTCATGAACTAATCACAGGACCCATGTCATCAGCGCACACAGTCTGTGTGTGCTCAGACACCATCTGTGTACCTGTACTTTTCAGTTTCACAGTCTGCCTTTCCCCTGAAATATCAGCCACCAACTTGACACGTCCACCCCGCTCCCTCAGCCCACCCACTCCCATCCAGCCACCTCCACTGTCTTCTCACCTGTCACGTGCTGCTGGACCCATACCTTGAGCTCTCAGTTACTGTCTGACGCGTAATGTACACAGATCGTCGGTGTTTATCAGGTCTGACCTACTGCACCCAGTCCGTCCCACCCAGACAGACCATCTCCGGGACCTCCAGTTTCTCCATTTCCTTTCTAGTCAATCACCCATCCCCATGGCTACCTCCACACTCTCCACCAGAAGCAGCCGCTAGGTCTGATGTCTACTTTCCTGAGGTAGTTTAACCTGCTTTGAGTGTCATAGAAACGGAAGGTCAGGTTGTTGTTGTTTTGATTTGATTTGGCTTCTGTCCCTCATCTATGTTCTTGCAGTTCATCCTTGTTTTACTCAGAAGCTGTGAGTCCCGCCTTTTTATTGTCTAGTAACATGCCACTGTGAACATATACACAATTTTGTTCCCATTCTGTGAACTTATTCCCTTTTATCTATTTATTCATTTATGTATTTATGGTTTTTACATCTCATTTATTTTATAGATGGTTTTTACATCGCATCCAGACCACAGTTTCCCCTCCTCCCTCCCCTGAGTCCTGTACTCCCCTCCCTTCCTCCTCCCATCCACTTCTCCCTTTCTCTTCAGAAAAGGCCAGGCCTCCCATAGATATCAACCAGCCATGATGTATCAAGTGAGACTAGGAACTTCTTCTCCTATTAAGGTTACATAGGCACCCTGGTAGGAGGAAAGGGCCCCCAAAGCAAGCAACTGAGTCAGAGACAGCCACTGCCTTGGCTGTCAGAAGTCTCACACGAAGACCAAGCTATAACACAACTGTAAAATATATGCAGAGGCCCTGGGTCAGTCCCATGCAGGCTCCCTGGTCCCTATGAACCCAGTTTAGTTGGTTCTGTGGTGTTCTTATGGTGTTCTTCACCCTTCTGACCTATAAAGGTATTTTTAACTTGTTTCTTTCTTGTATATCCCAAATATGCTTTCACAGCAAGTCTACCAATATAACCTCAATCTAAAGGCTTCCACATAAATAGCTATCGAGTTAAAGCAGTCAAAACATTGCTTTCTTAGCCCATACCCCTGCTATCTTCTTCACTGTATTCTATCAGCTACCTTTCCTATATTTCTCCCCCAGAATCTCTTCCTACCCTTCTCTCTCACTTACTGGACTCTAGCGCCATTCTTGAAGTTTGTCAGACTCTGCACGTCCCGGAACTTTTACAGACACTTGCATGCTGTCCAGTGTGCTTCCCGTCACTTGTCTGCCTCATCACCTGTGCTAGCTAGTTTCCAGCCAGAGACACAAGCCAGACACAAATTTAGGAAGAGGGATTTTTAATTGAGATCATGTTTCCATAAGATTTGCCTGTACATGAGCCTATAGTGTATTTTCTTAATTACTGACTGAAGTAGAGGCCAGCCCATTGTGGGCAGTGCCATCCCCAGGCAAATGCCCATTGTGGGAGGTGCCATCCCTAGGCAAGTGGTCCTAGGTATTATAAGGAGGAAGCTGAGCAAGCCATGGGAAATAAGCCAGTAAGCCCACTCCTCCATGGCTTCTGCTTCAGTTCCTACCCTGATTTTCCTCAGTGATAGACTGATCCCTGGAAGAGTAAGCAAAAGAAACTTTTCCTCCCCAAACTGCTTTTGGTCTTGGTGTTTTATCACAGCAATAGTAATCCTGAGTAAGACATCATCTTAAAGGCCTGTTTTAAAACCAGTAATGTTTCCCACAGAGAAACCTTCTCCACCCAGCCTGTATATAGTGTGCGGCATTTACTTCCACCATCTTTTCTTATCTCTGTCTACTTGTCTCTCATAACATTTAACATTCAGAAATGACTGTGGGTATAAGTATGTACACATGTGTGTACACATGTGTGCAAGTTTGCATTGGGTACATATGCATCTGCATGCAAATGAATATGTACATATGCATGCATGGATAGAAATCATGTGTGCATATGTATGTTTATAATACAAGTGTGTGTGGGGGGGAGCAGTTGCTTTATTTCTCAGCTCTGTGACCATACATAGAAAATCTGCTTGCTTCATTCCTATGGACTCCATACCATGCACTTACAGATTTGCCCTGGGGCACTAAATGCAGAGACAGTGACTCTCTCCTTTCTCCTGCCTCCTCACTGCAGAGAAGGAAGCATCATTGTTGGCTATGAAGTGACCAGCTCCACTACCCCATCTGAGCTCCTGTCTGCCACTGAGCAGGTGGCTGAAAAGGCACTGGTGGCACTGAAAAGGCGGTTCTCAGTTGATGATGGTTCTTTTCACGTGTTCAGGAAAGGTAATGCTGGGTTTGCATCTTTAATTCAGTCTTCCATTAGTCCACATGATGCCCTCAGAAAGTACATTGCAGATGCCAGTTTCTGAGAGAATTATTCTGAAACCTATGTTCAGTAGAAACCAGTAGCCTCCCCCACCCCCATACAACTCAAGCCTGGCTGACTCTCCAGTGGTTACTAATTGGAGATCTGAGAATCTCAGATAAACATCCTGGAACACTTACCTCACTGGAGCTGGGATGGACGTGACTCAGCACGCTAGTGTAAACTTGGGAAAACCCTGGAGATGACAGTTGTTTTAAATCACCCTAAAGACCCAAGGGGGAAACATACACATCCACCCAATTTTAAAATCACTCAATTTTAAAAATACTATCCTATTTATATAGTAGTTTTGGTGAAGTAAAATACCTAGATACAAGCAACTTGGGAAAGACAGGGTTTATTTGCCTCACAATTCCAGATTATAGTCCATTTTTTGTGGGGAAGTCAAGGCAGCAGGACCTGAAACAGCTAGTTCCAGTCACATCAATGTCCAAGATCCAGTCCATGAAATTGTGACATTCACATTCAGAGTGGGTCCTTCAAACTTGGCTAGCCCAGTTAAGAAATTTCACCACAGACCTACCCACACACCTTTGCAATCTAGACAAACCCTCAGTGAGTCTCCCTTCCCAGATCACTCTGCATAGCTAAATCTACAACTTTATGCTGATAGTTAAAACAAACATCACACATTTTCCCCTCCCCTCCCCTCCCCTCCCTCTTGCTTGCTTTCTTTTCTATTTCTTGAGAGAAAGATAGAGTCTCTTTAGCCCAGACGCTTCGAATTCTCAAACTAGACACAGAACAGTCATGCACATTGATGGAATGCTAAAGTACTAATGCACATTGATGGGATGCTAATGCAATCTGCTGACATTATGTAATCATGTAATTAGAACATCTATCACTTCAAACATATATGATTTCCCTGAGATGGAAACAGTCAACAAACATTTCCCAGCTATTTTGATATGCAGTACCCTTCAGCCCCTGAAAACAATTCTTGTTACCTATGACGCAATGGATGGGTCTAGAGAACATTATGTTAAATGAAATAAGCCAAACACAGAAAGATCAATACTGTAGACCTCACTCTTGTATGGAGTCCAAAAGAACCTATTGATCTCTCAGAAGCTGAGAAATGGCATGTGATCCTCAGTGGTTGTGGAGAGTAGACAAAGGGGTGAGTAATGCAGGGGTGGGTCTATATGAAATAAAAGATGCAGATCAGGATGTCTGCAGTTAACAATAAATGTTGTGTATTCATCTTACTTTCTGAATTCCACCTTAAGTATGTCTGGTCACAACCTCTGCCAATGTCTGTCAACAATATTCACTCAGCAAATACTAACTGATATGACACACACAGAGGAGGACAATAAAAAAATAAAAATTCTAGGCCTTGAGGACCTGTTTTTCAAAAATGCCATCTCCTTCTTCCAGTCATGATAAGGTTCACTGGTGATGGCAGTAAAGACAGCTTTGAATTAAGTACATGGCAGGAAGGATCATGTCCTCCTGACAATCACCCATCTTCCAACCACATTTACTGCATGAACTCTATTAACATATAATGAAAACCCATAGTCAGATATTGAGGAAAAGCTGAAATATCAGAAACACAAAACAGACTACAGTCAATTCTTAACCAGCCAACTTCTCAGACCTAACATGGTAAATGCTATCTTCAAGGGTTCTCAGCCTGACTGGTCGCTTCTACAGAATGTATGAATTTCTGCCTTCTCCTGTCTTATATTATCTTCCCTGCCCAGCTGTTTCACTTCCTGGTTCAACTCTGTATCATAATCCTAGAGTTAGGATTAAAGGTATAAGCTAGTACTATTTGGCTGTTAGGCCTTGAACTCACAGAAATCCTGAAAAATCTGTCTCCTGAGTGATGAGATTGAAGGCGTGGGTCACCACTCTCTGATGCTCATGGTTTAATTGTGGGAAATTCTGTTCTCTGATATTCCAGGCTGATTTTATTAAGTATTCAATATATCACCACACACATTATCAGTCTTTGTTCTATAGAATTTTCAAGTTTATCAAGTATTTCCTCTCTCCCATACATACATATGTATGGACAAAAGTATGTATTGGTCCATGTGTGTGGACATGGAGACCAAAAGCTTGTGTTGGGTGTCTTCCTAGTGGCTTTTCACCATATATATGTAGGCAATGTCCCTTCCTGAATGTGGAGCTCATCATTTCCAGATAGTTTGACTCGCCAGATTGATCTGAGAGTTCCCTGTTTATGTCTGTCTCCTGGACACTGGTGGGATTAAGTGTGGGCTGTTGTAACACCAGGTTTCTGGCTGGCCTAGCTCCATGGTTCAGACCCACAGACCTGCAGTCCCAGACTGCCTAGTTCTACAGTTCGGACATGCTTGCTACCACTTATCCGAACCAGCAATCCCAAAGTCCCAAAGAAACACACAAACACTTACATTAATTTCATGCTGTTTGGCCTATGTCTCAGGCATAGTGTTAGCTCGCACTTTCATCTTAATACAATCCATTTTCATTAATCTGTCTTGCCATGTGGCCCGTGGCCTACCTATTTCATTATATCTTGTTTCTTGGGCGGCTAGATTGTGTGTCTATTGTCTTCCTTCTCCTACCTATGCTCCAATTTCTCCAGCCTACTCCTACAGTGCCTGCAATAGGCCAAAACGGTTCCTTTATTTCACAGCATACAGAAAGACATTCCCGCATCAGGCTGCCATGCCCACTTGACTTTCGTGTGAGCTCCAAGGCTCTGAACTCTGACACTAATGCTTGCACAGCAGGTGTGACCCACCCTAAGCCCCTCCCCTGCCTTCCAGGGTTTTCGTAATGAATTGCACCTTGACTTATTTTCACTTAATACTAACCAATTGATAGCCCACTAAGGACAGTGATTCCAGCATTGGTCAGATTCTGAGAAGGAGGAGACATTCTCAAGCAAGAGGCATCAGGCAGAAGAAAGAGGATGGACATCAGCAATGTACCTGATCTTCCAAATTTTACCTGGGATCTAAATCTGCAAATATAACTTCCAAATCTCTTAAGCAGTGCAATTTTGTTGTTGTTGTAGAGTGCTATAATGTTCTGGAGTAATTTTTTTTTTATGTATCTATTTTTTAACAGCTCAGTGTAACAGCGTCTTCTTTGGATTCGGGTCTGAGAATGATACGTATACTCTACCCTGTAGCAGTGGCTTCATTGGACACGTCACCGTCAGATGCCAGCACTCTGGGTGGCAGATCACCAGGGAGTCCTGTGTGCAATCTCAGCTGGTAGAACTGGAGAAGGTGACACATTTTTTAGGAACTTGGCAGTCCTGGGTTAGCTTGTATTGATGGAAGCAAACACTTCCACTCATTGCTCTCGGTCACCTTAGCAGAACAGTAGATGGGCCAGAAAGGAAGCAGGAGACTCTACACCCAACAACGCGGTGGGGATTGATCCAAGCCCAGCAGTCATGTTGACACATGTGATTATTATTAATTAATCTATCTTCTCACTTTGTACAGAAAGTACAGGATTAGTACTGTCAGAGCTCAGTACTGGTAGTACCACTTCTAGCTGAGTACTCCTTGCCAAATCACTAAATCTCAGTCACTATCCATTTTCCTATAACTAAGATTGTGATGTTTTTGAAAATGTCTTTCAGAGGCTTTTTTCATGGTCCACTCCACTTAGCACCAACATATCAATAATAATACTACTTCCTTCAAAGAATGTTTAAGATGTTCAATCAACAAATTCATATTAAGCATTCATTATCAAGCATTTAGCACAGGGTCTAGCATTTAGGAATCATTGAACTGCAGCATGGTTGCTGCTACTGTACAGTTAGCGCTGATACACTGCACTGTTTGTTCCGCAGCCAAGACAACTGGCCTAAGTCTAATGATGTGCAAACATTTCTGTTTTTCCCCCTAGAACTTAATCTTTTTTTTTTTTTTTTTTTTTTTTTTAAGAATTTCAGGATGATTGCAGACAACATCACAGAGACAGATGTGTCCTCTTTGGTGCAAAATCTTTCTGTCATCTTTGAGCAAAGTTCACCCACCACAGTTGGGAATCTGGCTTCCGTGGTATCACTTCTGAGCAACATTTCATCCCTGTCTCTGACAAAGTCATTCACAGTGTCTAATTTGACACTGAAGGTATGATCTTTCTACACCCCAAGGCCTCACTTTATTTATTTATAATTTAGCATTTATTTATTTATTTATTTTGAGACTGGATCTCATATTGTAGCTCTGGCTGACCTTGCATGCAATACACAAGTGAGGCTATCCTTGGACTCCTAGAAACCATCCTGGTTTAACCTTCTGAGTGCTGGGATTACAGGCCTGTACCACTTACCCAGACCAAAGGTCTCACTTCAAATAACACATCTTATAGGGGGTGTAATAAGAGCCTGAATGGTGGGGAAACTCTTAAGAAAAAGAGTAGCCATGTAACGGTCCCCATGTGAGCTTCTTTGACATTTCCACAGTATACAATGAAGTCTTATATTGGCAGACTAAATTCAATCTGCTCATGAACAGGCTGCTTATGAAGGTTTAGGCTTAGAGGATGAGGTAAGCTTTTGCACTGTCGAAAATGTGAACTAATATTTCATTTCATCTCTCCCTAGGTTCCATAGTGAGGTTTGAACCTGGGGCCCAATACATGCTACACTCCCAGCCCTTGATGTTTACAATTGATAATTTTTCCCTGAGGTCATAAATTGTGACCTTAGCAGTGTATAACTTAAGAACTTCTTTCTCTTGGCTGATTCAGTTTAGATATTTAAATTTTGGTATTCATCAATAACATGATAATATTTAGTCTCCTTAAGAAAGGCAGTGAAACTAATTTGTTTTGTCCAATAGTGCCTCACTGGGGATACAACACACTGAAAAGCAAGCCCCATGTGCTTACAGGTCCTTTGAGTAGATATTATGGTTTCCTGTTTGTGTTTTATGGGATTTGTGTGTACAAGCTTGTGTGCATCTGCGTCTTTAAGTGGTTCTTGTGCTTTTTCTTTGGATTTCCTCCCCTTTTTTTTTTTCATTTTGTCCTATTCTGGTTTGTTTGCTTTTATTTCATCTTACTTTATTTTATTATTATAATTTAGATGCCTGTTTCTTTTCTAATGAGAGAGAGAAAGAAAGGGTGTGAATTTCGGGGGGCAGTGCAGCTTGGGGGAACCAAGAGAAAAAACTAATCAGAATATATTTTATGAAAAGAAAAATCGATTTTTAATTAAAAAAAAAAAGAACAAAAAAGAATGGCAGGTCAACCTGGCGACGGAGGCCTGTAATCTAGCACCTAAGAGGCTGAGAGAGGAAGGTCGTGGATTTGAGGCCAAAAGCAGTAAGTGCTCAGTGTCTGAGCGATCTCTCACCCATCAAGTCAATCCTGCACTGTTTTTAAGGATCACTGTTGGATATTCTTATGCTGTAAATAGCAGCAACAGCCCAAGAATTAAAATCTGAGCACCCATGACATGAGTTTACAAGCCCCTCCATTTTTAAAAATTGAAAATAGATGTTTTTCATACATTCTATCCTGATTACAGTTCCCCTCTTCGGCTCCAATCAGTTCCTCCCACTTCTCCTCCCATCCAGATCCACCCCTTAGGTCTCTCATTAGAAAAGAACAGACTTCTCAGAGATAATAATAAAATAAAATATGATAAAACAAAAGCAAATTCTAATGTTAGCTAAAGAAACAAAATGGTGAAGCTGTTGAAAGCCATGCTTGTGTCTTCATTGTGATGTAGCATATTGTCCAGTGAAGTCATCTCTCCCCATCCCAGGGATAAAGGGATGCATGCACACTTGTGTGTGATGGGATGCTGATCACAGGTTATCTGGGATGATTACTCTGGACCCGACTTAAAAAAAATTTCTTTATTATGTGTGTGTGTGGGGGGGGTGTGTGCGTACACTGTAGTATGCGTATAGAGACCAGAGGACAACCTGTGGGATTGACTCTTTCCTTCAATCATGGGGGTTCTGGGAACTGAACTCAGGTCACCCAGATTGACAGCAGACACTTTACTCACTGAGGTATCTTACTATTTTGACCCAAGTGTCTTTACATAAACATTTCTACTGTATTGAGTGACATAACGACTGTAATTCCTGAGTTTTACTGTGACCCTCAACACTCCAATTCGATGACCATTTTCCCTTAATGAGAGTGACCTTTCACCTTAGCTCCCCTGTCTCAGAAGACCTGAACTGACTTTGACTCTTGTGTTTCAGAATGTCATCAACATAGCTGATCATATTCTGAATTCAACCTCCATAACTAATTGGACAATTTTATTACAAGAAGAAAAGAATGCCAGCTCCCAACTGCTGGAGACATTGGAAAACATCAGTACTCTCATACCCTCCACTGCTCTGCCTCTTAAATTTTCACAAAAATTCATTGACTGGAAAGGGATTCCAGTGACTCAAATCCAACGCACACAGGGTTACAACTATCAGATTGAAATGATACAACAAAATGCCTCTCTGCCCATCCAAGGCCACGTGCTTATTGAACCAGATCAATTCCAGAAATCTCATCCAAAGACTATTATCAGCATGGCCTCATTGACCTTTGGGAACATTCTACCCATTGCCCACAGAGGAAATGCACGGATCAATGGGCCTGTGATATCCACACTTATCCCAAACAATTCCATCAATGAAATTTTCCTAAACTTTTCCAAGATAAAGGGAAACCTGAGCCAGCCTCATTGTGTGTTTTGGGATTTTCGTCACCTGCAATGGAGCAACGCAGGCTGCCAACTAGTCCATGAAACTCCAGACACAGTACTGTGCCGATGTACCCACCTGACCTCCTTCTCCATACTCATGTCACCGTTTGATGTCCCCTCTTCATTTGGCCCTGTGTTAAAGTGGATTACGTACATAGGACTGGGCATCTCCATTGCAAGTCTAATCTTATGCCTGATCATCGAGTCTCTATTTTGGAAGCAAACTAAGAAAAGCCAAACTTCATACACACGCCATGTGTGCCTGGTGAACATTGCACTGTCACTCTTAATTGCAGATGTTTGGTTTATCATTTCTGCCACTGTGGACACCACCTTCAGCCCTTCTGGAATTTGTGTAGCAGCTGTGTTCTTTACCCACTTTTTCTACCTTGCTTTGTTCTTCTGGATGCTTATGCTCAGCATCCTGCTGGCTTACAGAATCATCCTCGTGTTCCATCACATGGCTGTGCATACCATGATGGCTACTGGGTTCTGCCTGGGCTATGGGTGCCCTCTCCTTATAGCCATCATCACCATCGCAGTCACCCAACCTAGCAACAGCTATAAAAGTAACAATGTATGCTGGCTGAACTGGTCTGATGACAGCAAGCCTCTCTTGGCGTTTGTTGTTCCTGCATTGACTATTGTGACTGTGAACTTGGCTGTGGTGCTGCTGGTCCTTAGAAAGCTCTGGAGGCCAGCAGTTGGAGAAAGGCTGAGTCAGGACAAAAAGTCCATGGCCATCCGCATGGGAAAGAGCCTCCTCATTCTGTCCCCACTGCTAGGACTCACCTGGGGCTTCGGCATAGGAACAATGGTAGACAAACAGAATCTGGCTTGGCACTTCCTTTTTGCTTTACTCAATGCTTTCCAGGTAAGAACATTAAGAATTGTTGTACTCCTGTCTAGGTTTTCTGTAGCCTGATAGTATGTTTCTCTGTGGATGCAGTAAGCCAGATCAAGCCAAAATTAAAAAGTAAAAGACCAGGCTTATTTTACCAAAACAACTCCTGGATGCGTTCTCTAGTCTCAGAGATTGAGGCCAGAGAAGTCACATGCCCAAACTAAGACAGGGAGGTTATATAGCCTGTAGACAAGGGGGTGATGATGTGTTTGGCACAAGCTAGGTTTGTGCCTAAGTGTGGTTAAAAACTGAATGCTGTATATGGGATCTTGGGTTTCTGGCATCTTTAGAGGAGGAATCTCTGCAGCCACCAAGAATGTGGAATTGGAATTTTGGTGTCTTTACTTTGTTGGAGATTTTCTGAGAGGGCGGTGTTTGGATATATATATGTAGGGAGAGACAGAGTTGGGGCTTCTCAGACTGTGCAGAATGGAGCTTGAAGTTACAATCAAACACTGTCATTGGAATATGTATAGAGAGCTAGGGTTGGTGGATGAAGATGATCTCATTTCCTTGGCTCCAACAAGTCTATAGCACAAAGTGCATGGAAACATCAAGAAGACAAACACATCCATCCCAGCCGTTTGTGTCATTCATACGAAAGCAGGATTCCAGACTTTCCCAGCAATCCACTGCGGAGCTTAAGTCCATCAGAGTTCATATAACTACTATGTCTCTCTTGTGCTTGACTCTGTTCTCACTCTCTCAAACGAAGCAGAGAAAGAGAAATAGTTCAAAAGGACTTGTTGACCTTGACTGATACAAAGCAAGTCCCTGGAATTTAATAAACAGGGGCCAGCTACCTAACACCAACAGCCAGATTTTATAACTAACATTTTCTTGGAACACAGTCATGCCTGTTAGTATTCCTAGGGCCTATGGTTCTTTTCTCTCCAATAGCAGAGGAACTAAAACAAATGTTCTGTTCTTACAAAGCCCCAAAGACTTACAATATAGTCTACACAAAAAGCTTGCTGATTCTTACTCTTAAGGAGGGCTTTTACATTCCATTGTCAGAGAATGTTCAGAATAATGAAAAAAATAATTCTTAGGTTTTGATGTACCTGGGAGAAAGTCTCCAATCATGTTTTAGTGGAGGTAAGGCCAGACCACCTAGGGCAATGGCTTAGAGAGATGGCAGTCTTACTTTAGGGTTCTGGATTCAAGTGTGTTTTCACACCAACTGTGTGCTTAATCTTTTCATCCCTCTCTTCTCTCAGCTGAGTATCAGCCACAGTAATAGCTAAGGAACAAGTTTGAGAATTATGAGGGGTCATTTAGGATACCACACAGTGCCTCATAGTCAAAAAATGTTTACAAAGTTTTCTTGAGGTGATGCCCCAGTCAACACCGCAGTTAATGTGCAGGCAGTAATACAGATGTAGTCACAGAGGCTGTGGACCCAATGGCGACCAGTCTCAAGAGCTGTAGGAAGGACAGGCCTAGGAGTCTGTAGTCCAGCAGGAGGGTAGACAAGAAAACAAGTTCAAGCTGAACATAGAGTGCGTGCCTACCACCTCAACACTCAGGGGGTAGAGGTAGCCTGGCCTACATAGTGGGTACCGGGCTAGACTGGGTTATAGAATATGGCCTTACCTCCAAAAGGAGAAAAAAAAATTCAACATTAGAATATGAAATGTCATAATAGGATGATAGAATTGTGTCATATAATATATAGACTATTTCTTGTCTGGAAAAGAAAACATAATATGATACATCTGATTTACTCTTTGCTTTTGGTTATTAAAGGGATTTTTCATCTTCTGTTTTGGAATTCTCTTGGATAATAAGGTATGTGTATATTCATTTCTGGCTTCATTCCCAGGCATATTTAAAAACTTCCCCTTCAGTTCCAAGGCCTTTGTTGGATACATGATGGGTACTTAGGTAATACAATTCTATAATTTTACTGAATGGCAGACTCATCCTGGAGAATGACCTAAGTCATCCTTACTGATGAAGCATATAGAATCAATAACAAATAAACATCACAGGAGAGAAGGGGAAGAGCTTTTTACAGTTAATCTTTCTAAGCCTGATGTGGTGTTACATATCTATAATCCCAGTAACTCAGAAGGCTGAAACAGGAGAATTATAAGTTCCAGGCCAGTTTGTGGTATGCAGGGGTTCCAGACTGGTTGGAGCAGTGGGATTCTGTCTCAAAAGCAAGCAGGAAAATCTTTTTTTAATTTAAATTATGCCTTGGCAATGACTCTAGGGTCAAATTTCTTTCTGAGGAGATTAATTCTATTTTGTGCCTTGAATACCTTTGCCCATTTATTTTAAATATGAAGAAAGGATATGACTCTCACATTTCCAGGCTATAAAATGCTATGTAGTTTCTTCTTACATTAAACAAAATTGCCAGCAAAGAACTATTTGTTCTAGTGAAAGACAAATGAAAAAATATTGTAAAGAACAATGTCCCTCCATTTTCCTCCCAAGCACCAAGCAGTTTTGTTGAGAGGTAAAGGCAGTAATTGATGTTTTAGTAAAAAGACAAAAATATTTCATTATTGGGGCTGGAGTTATTCTTGCAGAGGACCCAGGTTTGGTTCCCAACACCCATATGATGACTTACAGCCACCTGTAATGCCCATTTTAGGGGACCAGATATCTCTTCTGGCCTCCATAGGCACTAGGCACATACATGGTGTATAGACATACAGGCAGGCAAAAATGCTCATGCACATCAATCCATCAATAAAAATACTAAAAGTGGAAAGATTTTATTATAAACTCATTTGTCATATATTACCACTCACTTACAGAGAGCCAGACACATGGTTAGGAGACCCTTCCCTCCACAGGTAAACTTCACCCCAGCAATTATTGCCAGATGCTCATGAACTACTGCATTAGACACTGTTGTTTCATGTTTGATTCTAGTTTTGCTTCTAGGAATCAAGGTTGTGAGAACCGTCTACTGTATGTTTGTGCTAATGGTCTAGAAGTGTTGTTGCTAATTAACAGTTTCAAAGGGTGCTGTTTTCTTACTGTATTGATGTCTGAACATTTGTACCTTTTTACCATTTTTTTTTAATGCCCTGACAGCTGCGGCAACTTCTGTCCAATAAGTTGACTCTGCTAAGCTCATGGAAGCAAACATCAAAGGTAATGACCTTCAGCTCCGAGGCATGAAATACCAGCTCTGTGTTTTCCCGCTATGCCCTCTGTGGCTAGCTCATGTCTGTGGCTAGCTCATGTCTGTGGCTAGCTCATGTCTGTGGCTAGCTCACATCTGTGGCTAGCTCACATCTGTGGAAGGCCCTTGTACCTGACCAGGGCTAATGGATTCATAAAGAGCTACAGAATAAAAAGGGGCAAATGCACAGGAAGGCTTGAGACCTATAAGACCTATGGCTCTGGGTCAGGGCTGCTGAAGATATAAGTCTATGAAGCCGCTGACCACTAGTGTGAGCCGGAGTGTTGGGTGTCAGTTCCATACTAAGGTGTTATTCTTGACATAGAATGCAGAAAGGAATCTCAACGTGGGTTACTATGAAGCAAGGTTAGAGTTTACTGAGAAAACCAGTTAATGCAGATGTAAGCATGGCCATAAGAAGTGGGGGAGCCAAGAGGACAGTGGAGCAGCTTCTCAAGAGAGCCACAGTGTAGTGTCATAGATATAGCTAGGCATACAATTTTGGTGACCTTGGAGTTATATTGTTCAAAAGATTTTAAAAATTAGGTAAAAATAATATTCTGGTATACTTATTTTTAGCTAGGATTTTTAAAAAACAAACAAGATGGTAAGATCTTTCTTGAGGTATACTATATAGGTGAGTTACAAACAGAGATTTTAAAAAAAGTTAAAGGAGCCAGGCAGTGGTGGTGGACACCTTTAATCCTGGCACTCAGGAGGAAGAGGCAGGCAGATCTCTGAATCTGACACCAGCCTGATCTACAGAGCAAGTTCCAGGATAGCCAGGGCTACACAGAGAAACCCTATTTTGAAAAACCATAACAAAAAGCAAGCAAACAGAAAAGAGAAAGAAATCTTTAGTTTTCATAGGGCACTGTGAAGTGATACTTTGCCTGTAAGTGTCAATCATAACCTTATTCCTGAGAGTCTTTGAGTCTTGGTCAGTGGGGACCGGGGAGTTGGGGGGTGGGGGGAGCTCCTTTCTCTTTTCATGTCTGCTTATCTTATCCCTCTCCTCTGCTGCTGTGTTTGCTGTGAGTGCATAAAACTATTTATTTAGTGCCTGACAGCATTTAGATCTGCATTCCAGAACCTGAGAATGTCATAGAAAGAAAGGATGGGGTTGGTGTGGGGTAGGTTTCTGTTTCATTCTTTCTACAAATGTGCTCGTGAGGACGGATGCTATAGCATAGCAGTCACATACACACTTTATACTTCCAATGTTAGTTTAAGATTGACAAGACATGGAGGACTTTTCAGAAAGAGGGCTAAAGTAGAGATGCCGAGTGAACTGCATACATACTTTCATGAGTGTTCATAGACCTTTATAAGAAACAGCAGAATTTTAAAATAGAATACAGTGTGGTGATATACATCTGTGGTGGTCTGAATAAGAATACCCCATCAGCTCATATATTTGAATGATTATTCACCAGGGAGTGGAACACTTTGAAAGGATTAGAAGGATTGGGAGGTGTGGCCTTGTTGGAGGAAGTATGTCACTGGAGGTGGGCTTAAAAGTTTCAAAAGCTCATCCCAGGCCCAGTCTCTCTCTCTCTCTCTCTCTCTCTCTCTCTCTCTCTCTCTCTCTCTCTCTCTCTCTCCTCTCTCTTTCTCTTTTTGTTGGTAGATCAGGATAGATCCCCTCAGCAATTTCTCTAGCACCATGCTTGCCTGCCTGCTGCCATGCCCTCTGTTATGATGATAATGAACTCAACCTCTGAAACTGTAAGCAAGCCCCCAATTCAGTGCTTTCCTGTAGGTGTCTCTTTTAGCAATAGAAGAGTAACTATGATACCAACTGTAATTGCAATGTTTAGGGAGGTATAGGAAAGAAAATGAGGAGTTTGATCAAGGCTAGCTCTTGAAACATAAGGAATTTGGTCTATCATGGGCAATATGGAATGACAAATATGCAAAACAAAATAATGGGCTGGGAAGGCACTCAGTGGTTAAGAGTATTTGTTACTTCTGAGTTTGGTTCCTAGCACCCGCATTAGTCAACTCAGACCTACCTGTCACTCTAGCTCCAAGAGATCTAACATACTCTTCTGGTCTTTGTGCACACCCAAATGCATGAAGAATACTCACACCTGTACACACAAACACACACAAATAAAATAAAGATTCTAGGGCTTTCTTGATCTCCATTTCAGAGTAGAAAGTGCTGGTATGGATGTAAGGAACAGTAACCCATCTTGGTCACTGTACTTTGACCAGTACCCATTGGCTATAGGTCTTAGGAAAGTTTACACAGTGGCCCAAAGAGGTTCTTACATTCTGTAATTTTAATATTATGTCTTGAACTCAAATCACGGGGACCATAATGTTATTTGTAGTCTCAGGGAAAGGAGGAAATTACAGAAAAGAATACACATCAGTGAATAAAATGAAGCAGGGCACTCCCCACCCTCCAGAGCAGGAAGTCAGTGTTTTCCTCATTGAAAACCAAAAACAGAAAATAAAACAAGCAAATGCTCAAATGCCTGTCAGCATTTCTCCCTGTCCTGACAGGTTATGTTATTGTTCTTCAGATGTGAGGGTGTCACTAGAGACAGTGATGGTCACTGAGGGTCTGTTTCTTCTGCATCCATGCTACCTCCCATTTAGATTCAAGCTAGGTGGTAAAACTTAGTTTTTTTTAGGGGGGTGTCAGGTTAAATGATTGATAAATGATAGTTTTACTTTCTGTTTTTGTGATAAAATATCAGGAAAAAAAAAGCAACTGCGAAAAGGGTGTGGCTCACACTTTCAGGTCATCCATACAGTGCAGTCAAAGGGGCAAAAGCCCACATGGGGCGGGGGGTGGGGGTGGGGGCGTGTCTCATATTTCCATGTCATCTGTTGTAGTTCAGTCAAAGAGGTAAGAGTCCACAGTGGCGGGGTGCGGGGGAGGGTGGCATATAGGCTTGTGCTCAGCTAACCTTCTTGCTTTTGCATGGCTCAGAATGCTCTGTCCAGAAAATGATGGCATATCAATTAGCATAAGATTTCCCTGCACAGACATGCCTCTGTGTCAATCTCAGGTCAACAGCTCTTCACTGAGCTCTTTCCACATGGATCTGCATATGTCAAGCCAATAATCAAAACTAACCAGCACAGCGGTTGTCTGTCTATGTCGGGGGGGGGGGAAGTACCTAGATTATGGATTATTAGAAAGTAAAGAAGAGATAAAAGCTGGAAAAAATGGCTTCATGGTTAAGTTCACAAAGTTCTTGCAGAGAACTCAAGTTCAGATCCCAGTCTAGATGCCATTAACAGCCTTTTATTGCATGTACATAGGCTATGGTTCTATTTTTTGAAAATATAGGACAGTGCCTCATTGATTCCTTTACTTGCCTTTTAAAGTATTGGAGATGCCTGAGTTTATTTCTAAACACTGTGTTTCTGTGTCTTACAATTCCAGGAACCAACTAGAAAGTGTCTTTGAAGGGAACATTACCCTTTCCCACATCTATCCTTTCTACTTTGCTCATTTGTACATTTGCCCCTAGAAGAACTGAAAAAGCTAATGTTCATTGTAAGCATAGCCCCTTGGTGGGTCACAAATGTCTCCGATGCCAACTCCAGGGAGTTTAGTGACATCTGCTGGCCTCTGTGAGCACTGCACTCTTGTTCACATACACACAGCAGGAAACAATTAGAGATAAGATTAGGAGCTTGTGAGTGAATAGAATATGAGAAAAAAAAAGGGACAAAGTATAAACACAGGACCAAGTGCAGTGGGTTTGTTAAAACTGTGGGATCTGAAAAGCAAATGAAGATAAATGAAGCAAGAGGATTCCCAGGAAGTCAGATTCAGAAGCAAAAGAAAGATGGCGAGAGTGCTTCTTTTCTTGACACAAAAGGACTCGCTCAGCAGGTACAGATTGGAGTCATGATGCTGAGAGTTCACTGAGAAAAGCCAAAGGGGTGATGAAGTAGGACCTATAGAATGACATTGAAGATATGAGATACAACAGAAGGGATGGATGGAAGCTAACAGTGATCTCAGCGAGGACCACCCACAGTGTGCTTTGCAGCAGTTGCCTGGGAGATGGTCAGTGCTGAATCTGGGCCTCCCTTCTTGGTTTAGCTTCCATGTCATGTAGGATAAAAATGGAAATGAAAACAATTCTCGCCAGTATTCCTGACACCGAAAACAGAGTACAGTGAACAAAAGCTCTTAATATGAGAGAGTTAATGAATAACTAAGTATTAACAAATGGGAAAGAATGCTGAGTATCTAAACATTTTTATATTTTCTAATGTGAGCTCATTCTTTGCTTGAAACATTTAATTTCAATTTAATGGCTCAGTTTTAAGTTTTTAAAACGTATTTATTCTTATTGTATGCACATAACTGTTTTGCCTACCTGTATGTAGGCACTGTGTACATGCCTGCTCACAAAGGCCATGGATCCCCTGGAGTGAGGGTTCGGATCCTCGTAAGTCACCTTGTGGGTGTGGCTGAAGCCAGATCTTATGGAGAGCAGCAAGTGCCCTCAGATGCTGCACCACCGTGCAGTCTCATGATTCCATTTCTAAATTATTACAGTCTCCATGGGTGTTTCACCAACACTCAATGGGTTACTCACAGACTGGACGCTGAGTTGTTCAAGAGTAAGACAAAGCTGTACCAGGGGCTATGCTTACAATGAACATTAGCTTTTTCAGTTCTTCTAGGGGCAAATGTATAAATGAGCAAAGTAGAAAGGATAGATGTGGGAAAGGGTA
The DNA here is from genome assembly GCA_004025045.1 of Sigmodon hispidus. NCBI lineage: Eukaryota > Metazoa > Chordata > Mammalia > Rodentia > Cricetidae > Sigmodon > Sigmodon hispidus. The sequence goes on along the minus strand of PVIH01007208.1, from coordinate 32,189 downwards.
ATGTTCCCTTCAAAGACACTTTCTAGTTGGTTCCTGGAATTGTAAGACACAGAAACACAGTGTTTAGAAATAAACTCAGGCATCTCCAATACTTTAAAGGCAGGTAAAGGAATCAATGAGGCACTGTCCTATATTTTCAAAAAATAGAACCATAGCCTATGTACATGGAATAAAAGACTGTTAATGACATCTAGAGTCACGAAATGAAAACTGAAGACAGGTGGAGTTCATTAAGAAATAATACAAGGCTGTCTCCAGCATGAGCATGGAGAATGGCAAGAGAGATCTCTGTGAAGGACCTCACTCTTGTGGGGTGAGAGTGGACAACAGACAGAAGGACCATTGTTGAAGAAAACACTCTCATAGGGTAAGAATGCATGATGGCCAGAGAGGCCATTATGTAGGGCTTAACAATGTAAGGGCTAAGTGTGTACGGCAGCCAGAGGGACCACTGTGCCAGCCGACATGCTTGGGTAGCCTTTATACTCATATGCAATGTTACTGAGACTGATAGCTTTCTGACAGGACATTTTTCTATCCAAGGATTGAAAAATGTAAAAAGAAAGACTATGAAGTAGCTGGCAAGCCCAATTTAATTAACCCTTTGGGGGCAGTGGTATGTCCATGGTATTTACAATCAAGTTTTCTGTTTGATGGTAACTTTAACATAGTCTGGTTTTTCATAAAACCATGCTTTTACCCACAGCCGAGACAAAATAATTCTTTCATTATGTGGTGGTGTGTGTCTTTAATCTCATCCCACCACTCAAGAGACAGAGGCAGGATGATCTCTGAGTTCCAGGCTAGCCAGAGCTACAGTGAGACCCTGTCTAAGATCCAAACCAAACCAAAATAACATCACCAACTCCCATATCATGCAGTAGAGCAGATTAAAAGGAGTTAAAGAAGCTGGTTGTGGTGACACACACCTTTTAATCTCAGCTCTCAGAAGCAGAAGCAGGTGGATTTCTGTGAGTCCAAGGCCAGCCTGGTCTACAGATCTAGTTTCAGGACAGACAGAACTACACAGAGAAACCCTATCCCAAAAAACCAAGAACAACCAACCAAGCAAACAAACAAATGAAAATAATTTTAAAACCCAAAACAAAAAACAAAAGTAGTTAAAGAAAAATTAAAATATGTCTACAAAAATACCTGTGTTGGTCTTCCTTTGATGGGCCATAATAAAGCCACCTCCACCTTTTCCTTGCTTTAGTCTGGAGCTGTCTTTAAGTAATATTTATTCTTGGTTTTTTGAGGCAGGGTTTCTTTGTGTTACAGCTCTGGCTGTCCTGGAACTCACTCTGTAGACCAGGTGGCCTCAGACTCAGAGATCCACCTGCCTCTGCTTCCTGAGTGCTAGGTTTAAAGGTATGGGCCATCACCACCTGGTTATATTTAAAAATGTAAAGACTAGTAATTGTTATGCTTTTTTTCTTCTTTAGTTTGACTTCTTAAACTACTGGTTTAACAGGAATATAGGACATGGGTTCCCAAACTATATTGTAAAGGATTATAAAGGAGGAATGAAACCTCAGAGACCTTCAGGTCACTGATTTCCAGCTAGCTACCTAACATAAACTATTTTGTTGTTCTTTTGTGCAGCAAAACTGCTCAGAAATAGTTACCAAGCCTAAATGCTTAAAGTCTTTCAACATATTACAACAGAAAGGTGAGTTACAATACAACCAAAGAATGTATAAGGTAAGAGAGATTATGGATATGAAGGGAATCTGATAGTAACTGTTAAAGTACCAGATGGCCATGCATCTGAGTTCTTCTGGGTTGTGCTCAGGGCTGATAAAGTATTTGATCATAGGCTTGTACACACACATACACACCATACCACACCACATATACACACACACACACACACACACCACACCGCACCACATCACCACCACCACCACCACCACCACCTGGAGCACCGATCAGCAAGGCTGTAGAGTTGAGAAGTACGATTAGACCAGCTGCAGCTAACTCCTTACTGGAGAGTCAACCCCCTTATGCTAGCTGCTGAACAGAGGACATGGGATGATGTGCTTTCATTCAGTGATGGACGCCTATTATTTTCCATACTGGCCTGAGCATGACAGATCTCATGAGGCTGAGAAAGCACTGTTTCTGCTTGACTTCATATACTGATGACAACTAGAAATATAAACATTGTGAGTCCCAGTACTCTTGGAGGAAGGACAGAACATGGAGAAAGAAGTAGAAGGGATATCTTGCATTTCAAGTTAAATTGTAATCCTGCCTAAAAGTTTCAGTCCTGTTTTACATTGAATTATGACAACATCATTATTAAACACATTTTAGATTCTCATCATAGCTGTTTTAAATTATAGCCGTGGAGTACTTAGTTCTAATTGGGACATCTATACTATGCCTCCTCTTCCAAAAGCTCAGGGATCTTCATGGGAGAGAGGACAGTGGGTATCTACCCCCAAACAGTATTTGCTGGACATGGCGGGGGCATTGCATGTAATCCATTGTGACTGTGACTGCTTATGTAAGACCTGCACAAAACCAGTGCAGCCAAACTTTCAGCATAGATGGGGAAAGGGTTCATAACAATCCCTAGCTGAACAGTTTGTTTATCTTAGAGGTGTGGTCTTTTAGAGGCTGCCTCTATTTGTTACTTTTCTATTTCTGTGACACCAAGGAAAATTACAGAGGAAAGAGTTCATCTCCACGGTGGAGAGGAGCAGCAGGGGTAGGAGCTTGATGGTGAGAGAGGAAACGGAGGGCTCACATTGTGAGCCACAGTCAGGAAGCAGGAAGGTGACTAAGAAATGGCATGAGCCATTCAATCCTCAAAGCCTGCCCCAGTGACACTCCTCCTCCAAGAAGGCCACACCTCCTTCTCCTTCCCAAACAGCACCACCAACTGGGGACCAAGTGTTCCAATGCCAGAACCTATGGGAGATGTTCTCATTCAAATCACCACATACAGAGGGGTGTGTCCTACATCAAATACGCTCAGTAGATCTTAACACGAAGCACATAAAATTGGTAGGGAAGATTGGAAAACGAGACAAATGGAGGGTGGGAATGGGGAGGATTTGCTTAAAATATATTATTTGCAGGAATGAATTTCTCAAAGCAGTAAAACAATTTTTAAAAAGGAATTCCAGACACAGTTCACCTGTTGGGCAAAGTGCCTACTCCAGCCCCTGCTTCCTGTTTTTACTGCCTCTAACCAGACAGAGTGTTTTCAACTCCATCTTTTCAGACATTTGTTTCTCATCGGTCAGAGGAAAAGACAGACAACCTCCAGGGCTCCTTCCTGCAAAGTATGCGCTGAACTGAAGGCTATGTTATCTCATTTTCCAGCAGTCACTGAAAAACAGTATTTTCATCTGTAGGGATAGATAGCTGATAAATGCAAGTTTCTGTGGTGTCAGGAAAGGGTTGTCCCTCAACCAACCGAGCATGCTCTGTGTTTTTCCTTAGTGTTATCCTAGAATTAGCCCCAGTTTAAAGCCATTCCATAGGCTTACTGCAATATTAGAATCAAGAATAACAGAAATGACTCACCTCATCCTCTTTTCTCTCTTCAGGCATGTATACACTTTCTCATCCTGGAGAGTCATCCAATGAGATCACATTAACCCAATTTTTATCAACGGAATAAAGCCAGGAGTCATAATCAAGGACAATTTTTCTTTAAGCAGCATGTCCTTCAGAGCCAAGTGGCAGAGAAGGCATGCACAGAATCAGAGGAGATTTTGTGACTTACGGTCTGAGGACAAAGCTGGTTACTCTGAGAATGGAGAGATGGCTCAGTGGTTAGGAACATTTGTTCTTGCAGAGGTCCTGGGCTCATTTCCAGCACCTACATGGTAATCACAACCATGTTCAGGGGATCTGCTGCCCTCTTCTGACTTCTGGAGCACGACATACATATGGTGCATAGACAGCCATGCAGGCAAACATTCATACATACAATAAAATAAATCATCTGTTTTTTAAAACTCAACAAAATAGGTGATGCCAGTGGATCAGCTCTGCCTCCTTTGTCCTAAATTAAATAGAAATGACATCAATTGCAAAGTGAGCAAAGAAACAGCACATTTTATTAATCCAGACATGACAATGACGAAGAAGAAGAAGAAGAAGAAGAAGAAGAAGAAGAAGAAGAAGAAGAAGAAGAAGAAGAAAGAAGAAGAAGCAGAAGCAGAAGTAGCAGCAGCATCCCTGGTCAATGTCTCCACCCATGAGGAAAACTAAAACACCAGTAAGATAATGTCATATACCTACTAGACTATCTGAGCAAACTCTCCAGCCCCCACCCCAGGTGCAGTGCATAATTAGATTCATTCTGAACCCTAGACAAGCAAGACAGTCTGTAGAAAGAGAGTAGATCAGTGGTCTTAGGCTGGGGTCAGGTAGTAAATTATACAGAATACGGAAGGAGCATATAAACTCTCCTGTAAGATGATATACATGTTTATTATCTTAATTGCAATAATGACTTGTCAGTGCATCCACCCATCAAAAACATATTGCACATCACATGCAACCAATACATGGATTTATTGTCAATAAAGTTTTTTTAAAGGCAAAAAGATGGGATAGGTACAGGACAGAGCAGTGTATTGGTTCAAACTCAGTGTAAGAAACAGTTATAAGCTGGATGGTGGTGGTTCATGCCTTTAATCTCGGCACTGGGGAGGCAAAGGAAGGTGGATCTCTGTGAGTTTGGGGCCAACCTGATCTACAAAAGGAGTTCCAGGACAGCCAGGGCTACTCAGAGAAACCCTGTCTGAAAATAGCAAAACAAGACAACAAATACACAAAAGCCAAAAAGGAAAGGGAGAGAGGGAGGGAGGGAGGGAGGGAGGGAAAGGAAACAAGCTATCCCCGGCTGGCTGAGGACCTGAGTTGGATCCCCAGGACTCACCCGGTGTGAAAAGAGAGCTGAGTCCCTCGAGATGTTCTCTGGACTCCACACACCGACCGTGGCACATGGCATGCATGTGCTCAATTAACTAATATGTAATTAATGACTTGTTCTTAAAAAGAAAGAAAAAAAAACAAGAGAGTCCTAGATCCCTCTCGAAGCCAAGTGGCCAGACAACTGTACCCGTCCCTCCAATCCTGGAAGGAGATTATATGAATAGGTTAGAGAAGATGGGCCGCTGGGGCCAAGCGATAGCAGAAGTGACTAAGGGGAATATTATCATCCTGGAAAGAAGGGGCTGGGTGAACACTCACGGAGAAGCAAGTCTCACGTTTTCCAGACAAGTTTCTCTAAACGTCTAATTCTGTCAGGATAAAGGAAAAGACCAAGGACTTTGACAGGTGCTGCTGATCTTTTTCCGGGTCATCCCAGAGACAAGCAAGAGTTCTCCAACTCCATGCCAGGATCCCAGTCAGCTTTCTGTCTTCTGCTTTTAGGTATAAACAGTCAAAGGTCACCAGAGGCTTCAGAAAAGCCACTTTTCTAAACCAGTGGCATGCCCCGCTTCCCTGTGAAGCTCTTGTCCCTCATCAAAGAACCTTCTTTTGGCAGCAGATCATCACAGAAACTCTTCATAGTCTCTGTGTAAACTCTGGATTTTTGAAGAACCAGGAGGAAAAGACAGTTATATTTCTCAGCTATTTTCAGAGCAAATGAAGAGGGTGAAAGATGGCCACTCTACCAGCTAGAAAGTAACTCAGCCCATAGCTGGCTTCAGTAGAAACTCCCAGTAGAAACTCCTTGAGGTCTTAGGCAAAGACAATGCGGCTTTTGCAGGAAGGCTGGTGACTGAGCTGTACTTACCCTAATTGAACACTAGGTGGTAGGCTCTGACCAAGAAACACAGCCTGACACTTAAACAATTTACACCTGAATGCCTCTCCGGCTCACAGGAGTATGGGGAGAGGGGGGGTTAGCACTGCCATCTGATCTTTGCTGGATTTGATAGGCCAGATTAGGAAGGTCAAAGAATAGCACAGGGTGCAAACAAAGCCTCCCTTTCTGGGATTTGTGCCCCAGGGTGCTGATAAACAGTGCTGACCACTTCAGAGCAAAGGAGGAGTAAACCTCCTCCTGCAAGCAATTTTCACCTTCTGGAAATCAGCCTGCTTGGGTGGAATACACCTTGGCCATCTTGTGTGGATACAGGGTTAGGTCAAGGTCCTTAGGCCACACTGACTGAGGCTGCCTTGTGTTTTTCATATTTAACTGTTTGGAAAGAAGTTTGAAAATATTTGTAAAATATCTTCCTGCTCCTTCAGTGTTGCTTTCTGTAAGTTCTGTTTTGTTCCTCAGGCCAAACAAACATAAACAGCTGATTAGCAGCCAGACTAGAGATCTGTAGCTCAAGCACGCCCGCCCGGGAGAAAGACCAGAGCTGCTGTGCCTTCCATGCGTGTCCCACTTTGCTTTCTGTTGCTGTGATAAATACCATGACCAAAGTGACTTCCGGAGGAGAGTGTTTATTTGGCTTACGGATCCCTACCACAGTCCCCAACCCAGGCCTGAATTCAAGCATGGCGAGAACCTGCAGGGAATACCTTCACTAGCTTTCTCTCATGGCTTGCCAGCTTGCTTTTTTAATATAATTCAGGACCAACTGTACCTGGAGTAGCACTAGCCTCTGTGGGTGGGACCTCCTGCGTCAATCATTCGCCAAGATAATGCACCAAAAACTTGCCACTTTGATGGGGACATTTTCATAGTTGAGGATCCTTCTTCCCAAGCGACCTTACTTTGTGTCAAGTTGACAAGAAAGGTTAACCAGTGCAGCGCCGCAGCCGTCTGTCCCGGGCTCAGGCTCACTGATGGGGCTCTGACCCACTTCCGGGAGCCCTGCCCATTAGCAAGAACTTGACCCACCCTGTGCCCTGTTAAGCAGTCCTTCAGAAGGCTGCACCTTGGCCCCGCCTTGCTCTTTTTCTCCTTTCCTTCTCGCCCCTCACTCCCTCTCTATTTCTTTGACCACCTTTTATCTATTTCTCTGTCTGTCTGTCTGTCTGTCTGTCTGTCTGTCTGTCTGTCTGTCTGTCTGTCTATCTCTCCGCCTTCCCCTCATTCTAATAAAGTCTCCCCACCTGAGCCCAGCCTGAGGATCTCTTTCCCTAGCCCACACCCACTGCACCTCCCCACTGCCTGGAGCCCCATCCTCCAGCTCCAGGAACTCTTGATAGATCATAATACTCACCCCAGGAGAGTAAACAGATTTTCCTCCCCATCATCAATCTCCCAATGCCTTCCAGCCCGGTGCCCCATAGCTAGATCATATACTTTACTAGAACACACATACACACTACGGAAATGATATAAAAAAGGTCTTCAGCTTTGTTCCTGGGAAGATTTCATTGCATACACTTTCCGGCTGGCTCACACAGAGCCAGGTGTCACTCTGATTTAAACCCCAGTGGGTTCTCCCTTCCTCTTCCTGCTTGCCATGCCTCAGACAAGCAGCAAAGCCTGCACAGTGTGCACGCATACAGCTTTAGTCCTTCTGGGTCACAACGGAACGCTGAGGTTCTTTTTAAAGAGATTTCCTTCATACAGTGGGTGTGATGACACATACCTGTCCTCTCTCAGCTCTTTTGAGGCTGGAGCAGGACGTTCATGAATTTGAGGCAAATCTAAGCTACACAGAGACCTTAGCTCAAATTACACAAACATATCATTTCTAACGCCAAACCATGGGGTAAATTTCCCCCCAGATTCTGTGTGTGAGCTTGCATGTGTTTATGCCTTTGGATTGAGCCAGTGGTCTCACACATGTGAGGCAAGCATGCCACCACCCTGCTATCAAACTATAACCCACGCCCCCACCTCCTTGTCCACTCACATACTTTTTAGATAGAATCTCATTTCTCTCAAGCTGACAGTGACATCTCCATGTAGCTGATGATCACTGTCGATCCTTTTTGCCTCAACCTCCCAAATGCTTGCCTTCTTGAGACCACAGCATTTACAGGGGACTGTGGACTGAATGCAGGGATTCATGTATGCTAGGCAAACAATCTAGCAACAGAGCTGCTTTCTTAGCTCATTCCAGATTCTTCTGAAAATGAGGGCGGGTAGGAAAGAAAGCTGGATCAGGAGAAAAATATAGGAAGGGTCTCATAACTCAGTCACTACTTCTAACTCAATGGTGGGTCCACATTTCACCTGGTTTGAGCCTAGCTAAATGAGCCAGGATTCCATTCCTTAGACTGACTCCTGTGAGATGTGGAAGACTCTCTCTGGGTCAGGGAGACCCTAGGGGATACACACCCAATTTTCTCTATTGTTTTCACAGTTAAAGTTTCTCATCTGTGAAACTGCAAACCTGCATTCAATAGATAACCTCAAAGGTCCCCTCAAGCCCTGACTTTCTATGGTTCTGTATCTCTTCAGTTAACACCCTGGGAGAAGGGAACTTTATCAGCAAAGATTACCAGCCCAAGTAGATTTGGCAAGACCTTATCTTGCTGGGTAGGAATCATTGAGACAAACACTGCCACCGGCTCCATTATGCCAACTGCATGGGAGGTGACACCATACTGAAATTCTGACCTGACGCTCTGATCCACTGCAGAGGAACCCCTTGCTATGATTCGCTGCCAAGGGACACATGGGCGTTGTGGATAAGGCTTCCTGGTTCTTAGATCTCAGCCACATCCCTCACCAGGACCTGGGGTGGGCAGCTTGTGAATTCCATAACAACACACTGCCAGGCTCTGCCAAGGATAACTGTGCAGGCTGAGAGCTTCACCCGGTACTGGTAATAAATGCCAATGCCATTCTGTTTTGCTGGAGTGGCCGGGCCAGAGAACCAGCCCAATCTGTCATCTGTGTCACCAGAGGGAAGGAATTTTTTGAAGCACCTACCCTTGTCACGGATTTTGAAAGGAATAAATAGGAAATTGCATTCATAGAGGCACAGGCAGAATTTGTTTCGACAATTGTTTATATATTAAAGTCTGCAAAAAATATGACATGTTCCTGGTCTGATATTTTTTTTAGACTAGAGAAAAATTGCCCAGATCTCACTTCAAGCAGCAGCATCTATGCCATCAAGCACATGTCCAGGCCGGGGAAACAGCTCACTTTGGAAATTGCTTGTCATGAACACACAAAGTCCTGGGCTTGATTCCCTAAATTCATGTAAAAAAATTCTGTGCATAGTTGTATATGCTTAGAATCCCAACACTGGGCAGGTAGAGACAAGATAATCCTTGAAGCTCTGGGACCAGACTGAACTACAGGTTTAGTGAGAGATCTGGCCTTAAAAATCTGGACCAGGGTGCGGTGGTGCACACCTTTAATCTTAGTATTCAGGAGGTGGAAGCAGTTGGATCTCTGTGACTGTGAGGCCAGCCTCATCAACTTAGTGAGAACGTGTCTCAAATGAATAAAGAAAGAAGGAAAAAAGAAAGAAAGAGATAAAGAAAGCAGGAAAAGAAAAGAAAGAAAGAGAGAGAGAAAGTAATTGAGGAAGAGTAGATACAAACTCTAGCCTCTGCACACAGGCATATGCACTGACACACACATCGGCACCAACATAAACATATAAAATAAAATAAGATATAAACACCAGGGACCTGCATTTCCACACACTGTCCAAGTCACTGCTGCCTGCTCAAGTTCAGAGGCACTAACCTGGAAATGTGAGAGGGGGCTGTCAGACACCAAGGGAGGTTCTGGAGCCTCTTGTGTATGGGAGGGTGCTGGTTGTATGAGTCATTCTTTCTGATTATCACCACCGACATTTCTCTGAGCTTCAACAGTCAAGAGGATGCTGGGAATGGTCTAAGATGTTGGATGGAGCTTTTCCAGATAATGTAATATGAATGCAAGCACAATGTACTGTCTATTAATCCAGGCAAGACACTCCCCTGCACCAAACCTGAAGCAGGACTTTGGCACTATGCATACCTTTCCCTTCCTTCTACGATTTCTCTATTTAAACATAAAGCTCCTGTCAGTACCCCAGAGATGTGTTTGGGGTCTCTGGACACTGGGCCCTCTTAATTATTTCTCTTTCCACTGTGGCCACATTAAATAAGTCTCCCTTTTTTGCTTTACACACACACACACACACACACACACACACACACACACACACACACGCAGACACACATACACACACACACAATGGGACAGTAATGTAGACTGGAAGATGTCCGCCTAAAGCTAGGGGGAGGGGCCAGTACTCTCCTCTTGCAGAGCACCAGGATTCAGTCCACTGCACCCACATGGAGGATCACAGTTCCAGTGAAGGAAGTCTGGAGTCTTCTTCTGGGCTCGATGTTCTTCTGTACACATGTGGTACACATACACATAAATATAAACATATCTTGTTTACTATCCTATAGAAAACATTACTGGTCCCTCATCAGGTAAAAATATAAGCATCAAAATAGTCTTCTAAAAGAAATAAAACTGGGGGCTGGAGAGATGGCTCAGTGGTTAGGAGCACTGACTGCTCTTCCAGAGGACCTGCTTTTGATTCCCAGCAACCACATGGCAACTAACAAGTGTCTCTAACTTCAAGATCTGGCACCCTCACAGACATGCAAGCAAAACACCAATGCACATAATATTATAAAAAAAAAATTTAGAAAAAGAAATAAAACTGAAGAGTAACCAAAAGAATTCTCTAGCCAAAGGAATTTTCTAGTTCCCCTTTTCTCTACTTAACACAAAACAGACATTTTATGGCTGATGGGTTTGCTCAGCGGGTAAAGATGTCACTGTTAGCCTGATGATCAAGTTCAATCTCCAGGACTCATATGTTGGATAGAGAGATCAAGCTACTGCAGAAATTCTCCTCTGACTTCCATATGTACCTATGGCACACGCTTGTTCACACATAACTACACACTCAAAATAAATAAACAAATAGGAAAGAAGGAAGGAAGGAAGGAAAGACAAACGTCTAGTTTGGATAATGGTTCTCAATCTTCCTAATGCTGTTCCTCATGTTGTGCTGACAACCCCAACAATAAAATTACTTTGTTGCTACTGTAATTTTGCTACTGTTGTGAAGTATAACGGGAGTATCTGTGTTTTCTGATGGTCTTAGGGGACTGCTGAAGGGGTTGTGACCCCGGGGTTGAGAACCACTGGTTTAGGCCATCTTAAGTGTGCTGGGCTCTTGGGTTTCTACTGTAATTTCTTCCTAGCCCGCCTTTCTCCCTGTGCCTTTGCTTTGTGTCCTCTGAAGGCCCAGACACTGGCATCCAGCCCTTTTCCGGCCTCCCTCTCCTCCAGACCATATGGGAATGTATTTTTCTTATCCTGGCCTTGCAGGTGCAGGGAGAGCAGAAATATATGTCTGATGGACTGTTGAAGCGAAGCATTGTTTACATCCGGAGGATAATCAGAGGCCACACAGGAGGTGTGACTATGAGGTAGTGAGATGAAACTCTTTCTTCCCAAAGGAGTTTGCTTTTGTTTCTTTGTTCATCTGAGGAAGCCTAGGGCAGTCTTCAGAGCAGACTTTGAGGCCTTATCTGCAGCATCTCCTCCGCCTACCCATACATCCTCTGGTAGTTAATCTCTGCACAGTGTGGGCTCCTCAGCTGTGAAATAGGAGAGCCCAGGTCTATGAAAGATCACAGAAATCTGCCTATGTGTTTCTGTGAGAATTAAATAAATAGTGCATTTATTAAAATTCCTGGAAGATGGGCTGGAGATGTGGCTCAGCGGTTAAGAGCTCTGCCTGTTCTTCCAGAGGACCTGAGTTCAATTCCCAGAACCACATGGCAGCTAACAGCTGTCTGTAATTCCAAGATCTGATGCCCTTACACAGTTACACATGGAGGCAAAACACCAATTCACATAAAATTAAAAAAAAAAAAAACTAGTTGTTTATTTAAAAAAAATTAAAATTCCTGGACCACATTGAGTGCTTGGCATATGTTAGCTATTAACATCTGTTTAATTATCAGTGTAAAGCTGCATAGCAGATGTTCCCCATTCTACTACCCCACCAAGACACAACCTTGATGGTTCAGATCACATCTTTTCTTTTTTTAAAAAAAAAATTATTGTACTATGTGCATTGGTGTTTTGCTTGCATGTCTGTGAGGGTGCCAGATCTTGAAGTTAGAGACACTTGTGAGCTGCCATGTGGGTGCTGGGAATTGAATCTCGGTCCTCTAGAAAAGCAGTCAGTGCTCTTAACCGCTGAGCCATCTCTCCAGCCCCCAGATCACATCTTTCAAGAATGGACTGAGAGATGCTTCTTGCTGAGGACCCAAGTTCCCAGCACTCATGTCTGGGGCAGCTCATAACAAAGTGCCTATAATTCAACTCCAGGGAATTTGACACACATTTTTGGTTTCCGTGAGCATCCATATACACTTTGTGCATACTTACACAAGCACCGCCCCCCCCCCAACGAATAAAAATAAAATCTCTGTAAAATAAATAAAGCCCTACTTGCAATATTTGTTTTTGATTCACATTCCTGGACCAGCAACGATGGGATATGCCTTTAATCCTAGCAACTGGGAGGAGAGATGGGTGGATTTCTATGAGTTCAAAGGCAGCCAGAGCTACAAAGTGAGAACCTATCTAAATAAATAAATAAATAAATAAGCTCTTGTCAAAACTGCTGATTTGTAATGATCAGCATTACTGATGGTAAAAATTTTAGCCTTGACTCTGAGGTAACTCCAAGGGAAGCTCAACTTTCCTCAAACATTTTCCTGGCTTTGGAATCTGTCTCCCTGAGCTCTCATAGCCTCCCTGCTACGCCAAGTCCCAAATCAAAGAAGACTCCAGCCTCAATCAACTGCCACTTGGTATTTAGCAATACACAGAGGACACAAACCTGGGCAAGGGGCAGCTAGACTTGATGCAGTGGGTGCCCTGGCACAAGGTGACAGCTTCTGTAGCCAAGAATTAAGGAGGCAGCCTTATACAATGCCCACTTTTCCCTGTGGAATGCTTCTACTGAGTGAACCCAAATGCACACTATACTGTGTATGAATGCATCTCTCTCTCTCTCTCTCTCTCTCTCTCTCTCTCTCTCTCTCTCTCTTTCTCTCTCTCTCTCTTTCTCTCGGGCTCACTCGCTTGCTTTCTCTCTCTCTGTGTGCATATATGAGTGCTTGTGTGTTCTGTAGGTTCACATGTGCATATGGAAGTTAAAAACTGACCCTGGAAGTTGTTCATTAGGAGCCACCCACCTTGTTCTTAAAACAAATTTCTTACTTTGCAAGTAGGTATGGGCAAGGCTGCATTGCCAGTAAGCCCCCCAAATCGCTCTATTTCTGCTTCTTCAGCTTTGGAATTACACGTAGATCACAACACTCAGCTTTTCCATGTGACTTATGGGGATGGCTCAGATCTTCAAGTTTGTGAGGCAAACACTGTAACAATTAAGTTCTGGTCTTGGTGGGCTCCAGTTACGGCTCAGCAGGAGGTTCTTAGGGACATATGTATGTATATGGCATAACAAACTCAGCTCAATAGATGACAAACTTCACCTAGAAAGTATCAGAAGTGGAATCCTAACTCAAGATGCTTTTCAATCTTATTCTCTTTCCCCATCAGGAATGCCTGGGATCTGAGGAGGGTTGATGAGGGAGGCCTGCAGAGTGCCTCCCGGAGCATCCTCAGCTAGTGTTTGTCTTTCAGCCTGTTAATTTAGCTCTGACAAAAACAAACAAACAAACAACAGCCTCACACAAAACAAAACCTGGATGCTTAGTGGTAAATAAACTCATGCTGGCCCTGGGTGTATGTTGAATCTCCAGGCCAGCATATATATATTGTGTCCCATCAGCTCTTCAGGCTGTCAAAAGTTCCAATTCTTGCCTCCCTGACTTAACTGCCAGGACCTGAAAACAGACAATAATGTCTAGAAGAATGAAATGTCCGTGGTTTGCAGACACACCCCCAGGAAGCCAGGCCTCCCAGCTGAACTTCCTAGTGGGGAGGAAAGAGTCTGCATCTCTCTCTGGCCAGTGGGGAAAGTCACAGGAAAAGGTGCTACCACGTTTATTTCCAGCCTGTCTCCCAGGGAGGTAGGAGCAGGGAGACCCATCTAATAGTCAGACTAATTAAAACTAAAGCCACTCGTGTTGAATGTTTGGAAGCATGTGAGGAGGAGAAATTAGTTAAAGATAAAAAAGATATTATTTTTCTTCCTGCTGAAACTGAGTCTGAAAGAAAGGTTATTCTAGTCCTAGAAAGAAAAAGCCAAATGCAGGTGTTCAGACACAGTCCGAGGATCCTTGTTTACTGAGGAGCTTAGTCAGGAAGAAGGGAGTGCTAGAGAGGACCTCTGTCATTTCTGTCACCAGGAGGAGGCTGGGAAGAGAGGGAAGAACTGAACTATAGAACTTAAATAATTTGTTTTATCTTTAAATGTGTGTGTGTGTGTGTGTGTGTGTGTGTGTGAGAGAGAGAGAGAGAGAGAGACAGAGAGAGACAGAGACAGAGAGACAGAGAGACAGAGACAGAGAGGAGTCAGACATACAGAGGCAGAGACAGAGAGAAATGCAGGCACACGTAGAGGCCAGAGGAGGGCATCAGATGCTCTGGAGATGAAATTACAGGCTGCTTGAGCCACCCAACATGTGCTGGGAACCTAACTCAAGACCTCTGTAAATGAAAATGAGGGCATGACTGCTCCTGGGAATGTTAGAGAAGGAGGTTTTCATTGTAGATATGAGGTAGACAACAGTCAGAGGCATCTGGATAGATCCAGACTGAACTGGGCCATGAGAGGTGTCTTAGTTTGGGTTTCCTATTATTTTGAAGAGACACCATGACCATAGCAACTCTTATAAAGAAAAACATTTAATTGGGGTGGCTTACAGTTTCAGAGGATCAGTCCATTATCATCATGGTGGAAGCATGGTAGCATACAGGCAGATGTGGTGCTGGAGCTGAGAGTCCTACATCTTGACTCAGGCAACAGGAAGTGAACTGTCTCACTGAATGAAGCTTGAGCAAGAGAGACCTCAAAGCCCGCCCCGACAATGACACACTTCCTCCAACAAGGCCACATCTCCTAATAGTAGTGCCACTCCCTTTGAGGAACGTTATTTTTTCAAACCACCAGAAGAACAGAGGAGACCAGGAGAGAAAGAGAAGAGGGAGCTTAGTGTAGGGAGCAAGGTATATGCCACCCAGAATGATTCTGTAGCAGGCGCTTTGTGAGGAAGGACTGAGGAAACCTAGATAGAGGTTAGCATAGACCTTGGTATGCTAATAGACACCACAGGTTAATGGAATAGTCACATATGCATATGTCCTCTAAGTCAGAGATAAGAAAAATGATTCCTTTTAGCAAGTAGGAATTTTTTTTTAATCCTTGAGGAAATGTTGGCTTTTGCCTAAATGCCAGACTTTGGGAAAAGGAATTTCTTCAGCCCTAATACTCTGAAGAGTAGTGAAAACTGTGACCACTGAGTCCCCTCTCCAATCGCTCACAGTTGATAGGGCTGGATGGACAGGTCACTGGGAAGACATAACCATGGTAGAATGTGGCAGATATATCACTCATCATGAGAATAAGAAAATTAAACATGGTCCACACTTACTGAGTTGTTGGGAATCAAACTCAGGGCCTTTCAAATGCTAAAGCTAACATTTACCACTGAAGTGACAACCACTGCCCTCTCATTTTATCTTATAAAATGATATCTCAACTCCCTATGTTCTTAGTTGGGAAATTCACTTCTTATGAGTCTATCCTTCATAAAGGGCCATGTCTGTTCTCTGCTTTAGCTGGAGCCATGCTGGTGGATTTGACTACATCTGAATTTATTCTGTACTTGATATACTAGCCTGTATGGGTTTAGTTCTTTGGCTGCACACAAGAGATGGACTCCAGATAAGTAACTGGCTTGTCCATAAAGTGCTGACACTCTCATGGCTTTTATTAATGTCACTCTTATAAACGTTGGGGTCAACAATCAACATTTATACTTCCAGGCTCAGGCAAGGAGGAGATAAGCTAAGACAGGGTGTTTATATTCAAGTTCTTCTAAAGAGAGAAGATTTCTTAAGTTCCCCAGCTTTCCTCTAATGACAAAATGGGAAAACAAACTTCATTAATTCCTTTTTCTAGAATGCTTCTTCATAGATATGTATGGACTAGATACTGAATTGAGTCTTAAATATAGGACTGTGTTGTGTAGAGTTTTCTGAGAAGAGGAAAATTCACTGAGAACACTCCTTCATCAGACTGGCCTGCAGGAAAGCCCACAGAATTTTTTTTTTTTATGTGAATTGGTGTTTTGCCTGCATGTATAACTGTGTAAGGGTGTCAGATCTTGGAATTACAGTTGTCAGCCACTATGTGGTTGCTGGGAATCGAACTCAGGTCCTCTGGAAGAACAGTCAGTGCTTTTAACCGCTGAGCCATCTCTCCAGCCCCACACACAGAAAATTTTATCTAGTCATTGACTGATGTGAGAGGTCCCAACCTACTTTGGATGGTGCCACCTGTGGGCTGGTGGTCCTGGCTTCTAGAAACACTGTCAATAACCATGACAACCAAACTCATCAAGCCATGAGGAATAAGCCAGTAAGCAGCTCCCTCCATGGCCCCTGCATCAGCTGTGCCTCCAGATTCCTTCCCTGTTTGGGTTCCTACCCTGACGTCCTTCGGTGATTAACAGTGATATGGAAGTATAAGCAAAATAATTCCTTTCCCCTCCAAGTTCCTTGGGTCATGGTGTTTCATCACAGCAATAGACAGTAACTCACTCATTCATTTTACAAAGTTGGTTGGATGTTTCCTCTGAGTTAGGTGCTTCTCAGGCCTTAGGAATACAGTGGTAACCTGATGGGTGAAGGAGATGCCTTATCACCATTATGGAAACTGTCACTATTCATACATTCATGTGATCCCAAGCCATGTCACCCAGCACATGCCCTGACTATTAGCTCTGTCTGATGAGTGTTTCCTAGCTGTCTCTCAACCTCAGCCATCTTGGAAAGTGCTATATCTTTTATTGTTGTTGTTGATTCATTTGGAATATATAGGGCCCATCAATGAACAACTCAGTATGTTCATGCTTTTATGGTTCCACTCCAAAAATCTTCTCATTCACTGTTATTTCACTTCCTAGGAAACTCACTTACTCTCCTGCCTGTACAAATATGTCAGGGACCAAATACCTGGCTTGAGCCTCTAGGCCTCTAGCTAAAGGCTACCATGGGAACTTACTGAGAAACCAACCACCGAGCCAGCACAACTATGAGAAAAGTAGATGTTCTCCCAAAGTAAAATAGATGTTCTGGTTTGCTTAACAGTAACTAAGAAGTAACTATAAAGAATAGAATAACAGGAACATTCTGTGGCTAGTTTACTTAGCAGCCCTCTAAGGTAACTCTAAAGAATAGAATAACAAGAACATTCTACAGTTAGGATACCTAGAAACCTTCCCCTAAAACAAGACCAGTCACCTTGCCAATGTCCTGCTTCCCCTGGCCGGCTTCCTGCAGGTGTTTGATGACTACCCCCTCCCCATATTCTGCTTTTGAACTATATAAGCATGTATAGAATCATAATAAATCGCAGCTCTATCAGAATCCCGTTTGACCTGCTGCCTTCCTTTGCGTCTCCCTTCCCTTCATTCTCTCTTGTCTCACGTGTTGAAGTCCCGTGGGTTGGGGCACAAATGTTGTCTTTTCAAGGTGTATGTAGCTGGTTTTTATCTACAATTTGAAGTATGAATGTGCCCTCATAAAATTTAACAAGAACTGTACCTACTCCTTTAAACAATATGAAATACCAATGTGGTCTTTTTAAAAAAAAAAAAAACAACTTTATTTTATTTATTTATTTGCCTTGATGTTGCCTGGAACTGGAACTACAGACAGTTGTTAGCTGCCATGTGGGTGCTGGGAATCGAACCCCTGTCCTCTGGAAGAGCAGACGGTGCTCTTAACCGCTGAGCCATCTCTCCAGCCCCCAATGTGGTCTTTTTAATTTGTTTGTGTGTATATTGTGTGTGTGAATGAGTGTGCACACATATATGTGCATATGAATTTGCACATTCCACAGCATACATAAGGAGGTCAAAGCATTAAGACCCATTAAGGAAGAAGCTCCTTCCCTCACAACATGAATGCTTAAACAACACCTGAACATCAACAGATATGCTGTTGTAGAAGGGAAGAAATTTCATGAACTTCCTAGGCGAAGAACAACAGGTCACTAATTGTAGCAGCCTGAGCTACTTGGGGTCATTCATCCAAAGGTCAATCTCAGACTCAAATAACCTGTGCTTTCATGGGCGTAGCACTGTGGAAATTCCCCAGGCAGCCGGAAAATTACTGACCAGGTAAACAGCTGAAACTTCTTCATATAACCGCCCCAGGCAGAAAGTCAGGGACACAGCTGAGAGGGCATGGAGCATGGAAAGCAGCTAGCAATCCACAGGCTATGTCTTCAAGGCTCAGAGTGCAGGTGAAGGTCGGAGCAGGGGCCTACAACTAATGACTGGTGAGGAGATGAGCTCTCTAATTGTTTATTCAATATCAAGTATTCAGCATTGAAATCATACACAAACACCAACACTATAGGGATTCAACATGTATTTATATATTTTGCACATACATTTATAACTAATAGTCCAAGAAAGGAGGCCATGAATTTGAGAAGGATGGGGGTGCATGGGAGAACTGGGAATGAAGAAAGGAGGGGGTAAAAGGCGTAATCATATTTTAATTAAAATTTAAAATTATTAACTTTTTAAATTAAAAAGTCCCTGAAGACCACATCTTAGTTCTTCTTGTCCTCTTGGAGCCAAGACACAGGGGAGGAGGCATGGCATACCTCCAGGCCCCATTCTATGTGTCACATAATAAACTGTCTCTTCTCCTGTGACTATGCACAGACTTCTGTACAACTAACTCATGGCAAAGGAGCACAAGAACTTGGAAATGTTAGCATCTGCCTTCTAGACTCACAGATCTGCTTCTATAACAACATGATGACTTTTTTTCTGTATTCTTGCAGTCTGGGTCCTGATGCTGACATCCACTCTCCACCTTGTGAACATATGTGTGTACATGTAAATATTAAGTGACAGGTATTCTTCCAAGTAAACATTTGTGTTTGGTGGAAAACAAATGACTCACATTTTCTAGTCATTTTGCTTCACAACAAGTGATATTTCCAGAATCAGTGCTTAGGAATCTTTGTGAAATCGCTGAAGGTCAGCTATAGACATATGGGACTCCCTAGGGTGGCTGTTCTACCATTCTAGCATCTTATGCTACAAATGAAGGACATCTTTGAACATGAAAGCACATAAATGCTCAAAGTTAAATGGTTCAAATTAAATAGAAAAAAAGATAATTGGGATTACAAATCAGTAAGGTGACCCATGTCACCATTGATAATTAACTGGACCTTAGGAGCTGTTTATCTTCCTTTGGTTACTGGGAGACACTCTGCACCCTTCCACATCACCCCACCCCACCCACATGTCCCTTTTAAGAACACTTTCATTTATGTGGGTCATGCTTGACAGTCTAACAATATGATTTAGAGAGTGGGAGACCATGTTTATTAGCTTGATGTGTAGAGGAACTGGGGAGCAAAGGTCATCCATGTGGTCCCTCAGTTATAACTGCATGATTGATCTGCAATAAAAACTCTGGGTACACATAAATTCAGTTGCCTTCTCTGGCTGGTGATACTCGGTGATTTCATACGTACTTGTGAGGGAGAATTAGCTTCCTAGACAAAATTTGCCTAGCAAAAGGGCAAATGGAAGCATTTAGAATGTTCCCAGAGTCTGCCTTAATCTGTCAGCATATTTATTGGCTTTAATCTGCAGAGAGAGAGAAAGACAGAGAGAGAGACAGAGGCAGGGAGGGAGGGAGAAAGGGAGATAGAAAGAGAGAGTCTCTCACGTAGTTTAAACTGGTCCAAAGTCCAGATCCACCTGTGTCTGCCCCCACCACTAAGTGCTAGCTAAGTGCAGGAACCCTAGAATGTGCCATCCTACCCAGAATTCATCTGTCTGTTTACTCATTGTAAGAAATTGTCTCCATGAGCACCAGTGTTTTCTATGTGACTTTGGTAACTCCTCCTGATGGCTTATGGGAACCCAGAATCTTGGCACTCTCAAGCCTTTATAGTTGGCATCAGAGTGAGGGACATTTGGTGGACTGTGTTCAACTTGGTGGGAAAACTATAAATATTGTCTTTATTGTAAATTCTTAATGATTTTTAAGTGAGACAATGATTTAAAATAATAACATTTGGAAGCAGTAAAATTACATTAAGCATATCTTATTTGTTAAAAGCCTCAGGAAGAGTAAAGAAATTAAATGTGTCTGTTCATCAACTCATTCATTTTCTAGATTGTTTTACTATGTTCTATCAAACAGGGAATTTGTTGCCCAGGATGCTCTTGAACTCGAGATCCTATTTCTCAGCCTCACAAATGCTGAAATTACAGGAATGCTCCACCATACTTCGTATGTGAAGAACGCACATCTGTGTATGTTCAATTGTTTCTTACTATCAGATGCATAAAAAATTGGTTGCATTGATTAACAGGCCTACACCAAGCTTGCAAGATATGGGAAGGGTATGTGTGTTTTAGGTTCCTTGGGAGAATGATCCAGAATAAACACATGCACAGATGTATGAATGTGTGTGTGTGTGTGTGTGTGTGTGTGTGTGTGTGTGTGAAGTTAGAAGGAACATCTCAAGCTGAACACATAGAATTCAGTGTTAAGATTCACACAGGAAAGAAGACGTGGCATTTGTTTATGGTATTCTTTTCTCTGCCTGTATTACCTGACCCAGCGTTGCTCCCAGTTTTATTTGTTTACCTGAAAATTCCACAATTTCATTTTTCTTTACATCTGAGTAAAATTCCATTGAGTACAGTGCACCATGTTCTCATTCTCCTTCCCTCTGTGAATGGACACTTAGCTGATCCCACTCTCTAGCTATTGTGAATAGAGTGACCATGAGCATTGGTGAGCAAACATCTCCATAGCTGCCTCCTTTTCATTCTCAATTCAACTACCTGATCAGATAAAGAGCCTGAGCTGAGTGGATGAAGTCTGGTGCAACTGGGTCCAGGAGTGTTCAGAAGAGACCTGCTGGCCCCCAGTAATAACCGGAGCAGTCAGTCAGGGATGAAGTTCAGCTCAAGGGTATGTGCTCACTTTCTCCACCCTTTACAGGTGCTCTGATTGTATGGTTGTTTCTGCAAATATTTGGTGTTGTGTCAGAACACTGTGGGATGGAGTCATGTGTAAATCACACACAGCCATAACTCACTCTAGACAAGCAAACTCGTTCACTTACTGTTTAAATTATATACCCTAATGTTCAAAATCCTCTTTCTTTCAAACTAAGAATGTTGTATTTAATAAAAAATGTAACTGACCATTTGCAACGTTTATCAAGTTCTCCATGTAGTTGGCGATCTCTATTTTTTTTTATAACTTACACCTGAAGCTGATATGTAAGTGAAAAATCAATTTTATGTTGATCACAGTCATAGTTCCTGATGGACTGGGTCAATATTTGTCTTACTGCTTCAGAACACAGGAACAGAGTGTTAGATAAACGGATCTTTTCCTTCAATAACAATTTCCTGGGAAATTTCAAAACCTTTTTACCTTCTCAAGGCAGCACCTTCTTGGTTTCTTTGTCAATCTACAGCTTGTCTGGAGGTATCTGGGCCTTCAGAGATGGGGATAAAACCATAATAGAAAATACCTATCATGGTGGATAAGAACTATATCTATGAGGAGGAAATTAATTAACTTCTATTAACATTATGACATATTTATGGCTTTGCAAAAAAAGATTAGCTTTAGAGAAAGAGGTTACTTCCACTTTTCCCAGGCTCGAGCTTTGTTCTTTTTCTCCTTCCTGAGGACACAATGTCTCTCAGCCCAGAAATTGGGATCTGGGTAGCTAACACCTTAGAATGTTTTCTTTTTAACAGACAGGAATAAGCATGCTTAGATGTTCTTTTGTTCACTACTGTGGTTCCTGTTGAAAGTTTTCAAAGAGGAGATTTGAAAACAAGTGTGTTTCATAATCTCTCAGTTCTATGTAGCATTCTCTGCAATGGAAAGAACATTTCCGGAATGCACAGTTAATGTTTTTCAGGAGTCTGTCTTCCCAGAGCAGAGGTTGGGTTATGGCCATGGGTATAACTATGTAGGTGATATATGTAAATATCAGCCTTGTGAAGCATAGACAGTCACCCAATGTCTGGATTCTTATCAGAACTGAGCCATGTGTCTGAAAAACAGTCAAGGAAATTTCTAAAGTCCAGTTTTCCTACTCATTAAACAAGAGAGTTGAGCATATGCTGGGACATAGGCTGTTCCTTCCATGCCTGTATGCGTAGCAGACATACATGACTCACTGTGAGTGTTTCCACTCAGCCTAAATCAGGAATAAAATTCTTCTCAATTAAATACTTCCAAGTTTCATCTCTTTGAGTAGATCTTCAATATCTCTGACATAACCCATGTACATCTCTACCAGTAAATAAAAATCTATGGATTCTGTCTGTGAGCCTCTGTGTGTGTGTGTGTGTGTGTGTTAGCAGACTGAATCTTTGAAACAAAAGTAAGTATATTTTATAATTTAACTAAAGAAAGAGTATCCAAACTGAGGCTATAAAAAACACTCATTCAATGAGTAGATGTAGAGAATTCTTAATTTCCCATTTGCTAATCCACTTTATCCTCTGAAAATTAGCCATTTAAATGCCTGGCTGAAGTAACTCACCAATTTCATGAGTGTGCATAAAGAAATGCTTTGAGAGCTCATAAATGAGACATAACTACCAGACATTGTGGACTTCATTGCCAGTTCCTTCAGGCTGGGGAAACCCAAATAGTGTTGATGGTAGCATTTAATTTCCTTTCTCCTTTCTGTAGACTGAAGGAAGGACAGAGTCAAGTCTCTGCTGCTGTCTGATACATTCTCACCTCACTTTCACAGGCTGAGAAGAGTCTGATCATACACCTAAAATGTAAGTCATTATTTGTTCAGGGAAGATCCCTGAGACTGGGAGCCTTAGACCAAGTTTTATTTTCTTCTGCACTTAATTTTAATTCAGCAAACTCAGTGAAACTGCCTTGTATATTTTCTATCAGGCTATGGAGCATGTAGATGAGCACTAAGTCTTTGTGAGGGGAACCAAGAATGCATGGGAGTGCAGCCAGATGAGATGAGTGTCTCCCCAGAATGATGGGAGGACCAGACAAGCTTTCTTGGAAGGATCAGCCCTAAGCTTGACTTTGAAGAGTGTGCAGGCTTCCCAAGAGCTAAGCCAAGTTGAGATGCTAGATAATGGATGACGACCAGTAAACACCTTGAAAGAAGAGAGTGGCACCCCAAGGGTGAGTATGGATGGCTCACACTAGGAAATATTTACAGATGTCAATGTGTAGAGGAAAGGCTTCACTGAGATGCAAATATCTGGACATAACTACTGGTATCAGTCACAAAGAGGAAAGAAAATGGTTGAAGCTTATGGTAAATTTCTGGCACAAAGTACAGAAGAAATGGTCATATTAGCAGCATGATGGACCAGGGAATATAGTTTCCTCAACATGAGGAGAAGCATCTCAGGGGATGTAATTCAGAAAGAACTTTGCTGAAAAAAAATTGACTTCTCTGAAAAAGCAGAATTTTTTTTACCTTAGTTTTTCTTGATAATCTGAATGGTTTCAAAACATGGCTTTTTTCTTTGAAAAATTATCTACAAATATAAATTCTGGAGTAGGTCTTAATGATATCCACGAAAAAATTGTAACTTTTAAAACACACTAAATAAATCAAAATAAACAAAATAAAATTCCTATTTTTAAAAAAAATGTGACTTGTAGCTAATGGTATTATATGTTCTACTTTCAAGACAGAGTATGTGCTGCTCTAAGTTATTGGAGTTTGCTTTCCAAGGTTATCTGCAGCGTGTCAGGATGACAGTTTCTGGAAACTCTTAGGCTCTCAATAAAGAGAATACTGAGGAGAAATTGAAAACACCTAACAGTAACTGGTGAAACTGAAAAACAGAAGCTGAGCAAATGGAAAACACTGAACTTCAAACATTAGGTGGCATTTTAAAAGAATAGTACTAGGCCCAATATTTACCCAAGCATAATGGTGTTTGGTGACAACAAATAGGCAATATTTACAGAAAATAATGAAAAAATTTCAGATTGACCAGAAATACTTTTGAAATTTGATGTTAAGCTGACCAAACACATTAGATTAGTTTAAAAAATAATCATCACACCAAGATTCAGAATTTTTATAAGGACTGTTAATAATAGCTACTAAAGTAAAAATATTTATTGTATAAAAATTAATGACCAACTAAATAATATCATCATTAACTATATACCTACAAAGTGAAAAAAAACTTCTAGTTAAAAATCAAGAAAGCAAAAGCTTACAAATGCTTCCTGGATTTATATCTACTGTTAAAAAGTAAGAGTTTCATATTTTATGAAACGTTGAAAGCACAGTTTACCATTTTTAGGCACTGGTTTAAAAGTCTGTTGTGAAGGCAGCTCAAGGATTTTCTGAAGATAAAGAAATATGTTGGGATGGGTATTCAGCACAGTTTATACTTCTGTTGTGCTGGGATTTGACCTAATGTATGCATGGCAGGCAAACTCTCTACCACTGAACTATATCCGTGGCCTTCAGCACAATTTGAATGGTTTTCAGAAGACAAACTCTGAACTCCAGAACACAGTAACATGGGATAATTCAAAGACTACACAAGATGCTGCTTGCATCAAACAAAAGTTGGAATAATAAGAAATTAAGCCAGGTATGACAATGGTAGCATCTATGTAATCCTGCATGGTAGGAGACTGAGGCAGCGGGATAGTAAGTTTGCAGCCAGACTGGGCTACAAAACAAAAGTAATGTCTAATCTGGCCACATAACCATTCACAGATATAGCCTGATAACAGTGGTTAAAAGCCATTGAGCAATGTTAACTTGTTTTATTTTCTGTTGAGATAGACTCTCGCTTTTTAGCCCAATGTAGGCTAAAGCTCGTGGTAAACATGTCTCAGCATCCTTAGTGCTGGGATGCTGACACAAGTAAGAGTCACCATGCTTAGTCTGGATTTAATTTAGACAAGCTTCCCGATGTACCCAAGAATTACATAAAACATCAAATGCTTTCAGGCAAGTAGCAGTTCATGGCAATCAACACAATGCTACAGGAATAAATATCCACATTTTATTTTGAATGGACTGATGGGTTGTTTGTTGATTTCATGTGCACTGTTAAAAATATTACAAAAAAATCTATGTTTTATTATCTTGTATATAAAAGAATTCTAGTTTTTTTAAAAAACTATTTTAGACATCGTCTCACTTAGCCCAAGATGACCTCACTGTCACCATGTAAGTAAGGGTGGCTCTATGCTCCTCATTGCCTCCACTTCTTAAGACTGACACCATCATTCCCATTTTTTTTCTTTTCAATTTTTAGTGAAAAATACTACATAGGATGCAAAATGGCATTTTAACAAAACAAAAATACTTGTGAACAAATAATTCTGAGAGAAATTCTGTCAGGCTTTTCTGGTCATGAAAGTTGTAGAATGTGTTAGCCATTGATGAGCAGTTTGAAGAAATGCCAGATACAGTGTGATTTCCCACCTTCTCTTCAAGCTTTGAGAAACTCGATGGTGACATTAAAAATAGGATATGAAGTTAGACTTACAGATTGACCCCCCAGTTCCTGTGCCCCCTGTAATCAGACATATTTTGTTTTACTACAGGGGGGAATGAAGCAGTAAGGAGTTACCCATCTAAAGGGAAGAAAACCCAGGTTTCCAGAGAAAATAGAACAAATTCAGGGCCACTTCCTAACTTCCCAAATTGCCCATCTTCCTTCCTTGTACACATCAGACTTCAATGAAAGTATCTACTTCTCTGAGTATATTGATTTTTAAATTTTAATTTTAAACAGTTTATTACTAATTTTCTAAAAATATTTTATTTTTGTTTTATTTGAATTGGCGTTTTGCCTGCATGTATAACTGTAAGAGTGTCAGATCTTGGAATTACAGACAGTTGTTAGCTGCCATGTGGATGCTGGGAATCGAACTCAGGTCCTCCAGAAGAACAGTCATTGCTCTTAACCTCTGAGCCATCTCTCCAGCCCCTCTTATTACTAATTTTATAATGACTTTTCTGTGCTTATTTTTTGTTGCATAGGGATACCTAGAAAGGCATTATGGATTTCTTCAGGAACTCTTTGACTCATGTTTAGTTCATTCTTTTCTTCTCTTACTCTGTGACAGCTAACCCAAAAGAAAACCAGAAATTACTGTTCAGGTTCCTAAAGCACAGCTAGAGTCAGAGAGGTAATCCCTGATTTCTTAAAAGGAGGTCCTCACCTTTCAATTGCTCTCAGGATTGAGTGAAATCACATCATCTACTCTAACAAAGGATCCTTGACATAATACACAAGCAGTCATATTGATTATTCATCAAGAAGTGAATTTAGTTTTGAATTTATGGAGAATGTGATCTGTATTTCCTAAGATCTGACTGGGCTCTCCATTTACTTTGTGTGTGTGTGTGTGTGTGTGTGTGTGCAGATTGGAGAGAGGGAGGGAGGGAGGAAGAGAGGGAGAGAGACAGTGCCTATTTGATAACAGTTAAGATCAAGAGCTGGCAGAAATCAGTATACTCATGCTGCCCACTTCTGCTTCTAGCTTTCCTCTGGCTTTCTCCTACCTCATAGTACAGAACTCCTGCTAGGGAATGGGGCTACCCATGGTGGGCTGGGTCTTCCCACATTAACTAACAATCAAGAAAATTACTCCATAGACAGGCACAGACAAACCTCATCTAAGAAATCCCTTTTTTGAGAATCTCTTCTCAGGCCAATCTATTTGTGGTAATTATTTAAAAACTAACCAGCGCAAACATGAATGAAGAACATAAAATGGTTTTGTTAATCCTGAAGAGTAACAAGCTGAGAAAGAACTGTTTCTGAGAAGAAATGATAGATCGTTGAGGCCAAGAGCTTGAGAGTCATTCCCTGCAAAGGATGAGTGTGTCGCCTGTGAAATGTAAAAGTGAGTTCAACAATGGTAAATCACAGGAAATGGTTTATATCTGAGGGCAACCCACACCCTGAAGCCCACAGAGACCCTGTAAACAGCCTATCCAGAACCCTTCTCATTCCAGAATACAAACAATTTGGGAGAAATGTTTTCCTAAGATATTTAATGTTTACAGAAAACATTAGTAACCAAGACTCAAACAAAGAAACGGAACATTCTGGGAAGAGTGTGGAATTTTAATACCTTGTCAATGTTACCTGTATGAACATTTCTATCAACTAGCTTTGAGTCACCAGTGACTCTGTAAACAAGGCCTTCTAGATTTCCAGTCAGTAATAGGAACCAGTCTGCTGTCTCATTGTCTGTCCCATCTACCTGCTGTCAGGAGCATCTGCAGTCATTGGTAAATATATTCAACAGTGTGTTGAGCAAGGAGGGATACAGGGCTGGTTATGATGCAGCAAAGATGCCTACAATGTACATTAGATATATACACACCAGGAAGTTAAAATGCACAAGCTCTAGATGGATGCTTATTTTAGAATACACCCTAATTGCAAGGACGGATGAAAGAGGCTAAACTGCTGTGAGTTTTGAGAACTTAGCATTTAAATAGTAGTATCAGATGGAACCAGAAAGGAAGAAGGAAAAGATGCCAGGAGGCCTGGGAAAGGAGGCACAACCCAGTCACAGCCCATAAACAGAGGCTTGAGGAGTGTGCTGCCATCACCATCCACAGTGACAGCACACAGACAGAGGTGTGAGGACACCAGCCCTAAATGTCTCCTGTACAGCAAAGTTAGGGGACTTTAGGACACAGGTGACCACTGAGCACTTAAGAGCTTTTGAGGACCGAGTTGCCCTTTTCTCTTCTCTCTGACATGTAACTCAACAGCCTTATGCCAACTAGGCCTTGGAAAGTGGGAGATTATGGCATTTGGTTGCAGAAACTGAGAACCACAGCTATGTGGTGAATTATTCACTGGGGTTCCAGGGAGGATGGCACTGAGGAACACAACTTCCCACTCGTTTTTTTTTTTGAGAATCCCAGAAGGTCAAAAGGTATGGAATCTGGCAGATTTTCTATAACAGAAATAATTAGATCTTGAACCAACCATTTTTTAATCTATAGTAAAGAAGAGTTATTCGGTAATACACAAGAACAAAATTGTACTACTTGAAGGAAAAATAGATAAAATTGGAGGTTATGTTAAGTAAAGTAAGCCAGACTTAGAAAAACAAGTACATATTTCTCATATGTGTGATTGGTGGGTGGGTTTAGGGATTTGTTCATGAAGGCAGATGTAAGAAAAAGTGGATGGCGGGATAAATGAGGGTAAATAGGGTGGCTGTGATCAACGTACATTATATACGTGTCATGAAAATGCCATAATGAACCCCATCTGTTGTCCTTTACAGTTAACACAGGCTGAAGAAAAGGAAGAGAATGCTGTAAGCACCCACGCCTTTTGCATTTAGGGAGAATTATTCAAGTTAACCTCTATCGAACGCATGTAGTAAGCTCTCAATTAATTTTCAGTACTGTTATTTTTGTTATTTGAATAGATAGGTTGCAAAGTCAAAGATCTAGAATGTAAGAGAAAAGGCCAGGGAGAAAGCTCAGTCAATAAAGTGCTTGGTGGTCAAAAACCAAGG
The DNA here is from genome assembly GCA_004025045.1 of Sigmodon hispidus. Classification (NCBI taxonomy): domain Eukaryota; kingdom Metazoa; phylum Chordata; class Mammalia; order Rodentia; family Cricetidae; genus Sigmodon; species Sigmodon hispidus. The sequence goes on along the minus strand of PVIH01007208.1, from coordinate 3,523 downwards.
TCTTCTTTGTTGATGGGGTTGCCATGACCACTCAGCAGTAGGGCATCTCTAAATAGTTGTCTACATGGCTAGAATTCCTAAGTCTCTCACCTGTTGGCCTGCTGCAAGGACTGCTCCAGAACAGTGAAGATCCACCAGAGTTGGGGGCAGGGGTTGAGATAGGAGGGGGAGGGGCACTGGACTTGTCCTGGGCCTTGGGCTTGCAGATTTAGCTGGGACCAGTCACTCACCTGTTCTTCTAACTTGAGTAGGTGGTGCACATATACGGTTGCTGATGCTGGGGTGAATGGTTGACCAAGGGGGAAGGTTGATGGGATCAGTAGATTTGGGCTGCAGAGTGGGTTGTAAACACTACAGAGTCCAGTGGGTCTCTGGGATGTTGGTGAGGCCTGCCCACAGGTCTCCCACCTGTTTATTATGCTATGATGACTTGTATACCTGGTATGGCTGACAGATGGCAATTGATGGAGGCCCCATGCCTCATGTGGGCACAGTGGAAGGCAGCCTGGCAGGAGGCACTTAGACAAGGTCCACATGGAAGATAAATAGATAGGGGGATGTTGAAGAGCTTGCCCCTCTGACAGGGTGGGAGAAAAAAGAATGCAAAAAAAGAGGGTGGAAGTTGGGAATCTTTTTTAAATGGAGCCTGCCATCAGGGCAAGGCCAGGCTAATTGCCATTGGCTAGTTATGGCTTCAGAAAATAGAACAAAATCCTAACACTGTTGACCAGCTGCTGGGGACTTACCCACCTATTTGTTAACTTAGTTTTTTATATTTATAATTTATTTGTTAGTGGTTTTTGTGCGTGGTGTGTGTGTGTGTGTGTTTGCACACAGATGCAATGCACATACGGGTGTAGAGAACAACTGTTGTGAATCAGTTCTCTTCTCTTATTGTGTGGGTCTTGAGACTGGAGTCCGCTTGTCAGGCTTGATTGCTCTACTCACAGAACTAAGATATCTGGCTGGCCCTGCACATCTCTTTATTCCCCTTTCCAATTCTTAGTTATCACAACTGCCCTTTTCTTTTGTTCTGAAGAGACATCATGACTGAGGCAATTTATAAGAGAAAGCATTACCTGGGGCCTATAGGCTCAGAAGGCGAGCCTATCACCATCATGGTGGTGGAAAAAGACATGCAGGCATGAAACTGTAGCAGTAGCTGAGAGCATAAGTCTCTGTTTTACATATACATTAAAAATTATATGTATATATATGCATACATATATATGTAAAAGTTATTTTTTAAGACACCCACCAGTCTTCTCCCTCCCTCCCCTCTTTTCAGTCATGCCCCAGCTTCCCCCACCCCATCCCCCACCCATTCCTCAGAGAGGGTAAGGGCTCCCAGGGTGAGTTAATGCAGTCTGCCATATCCAGTTGAGGTAGGATCAAGCAGCATGCTCCCCCATCCCCCACACCCAGTATCAAGGCTGAGCTCGACGTAGGGAATAGGCTCCAAGAAGCCAGTTCATTCACTAGAATAAAATTCTGGTCCCACCACCAGAAGCCCCACAAACTGCCCATGCCATTAGACTGTCATCCATATTCAGAGGGCCTGGTTCAGTCCCATGCACGTTTCCCATCCGTATGTTCAGAGTCAGTGTGCTCCCAGTAGCCCAGGTTAACTGTCTCTGTGGACAGAGGGAGAACAATATAAGAGATACCTTGATAGAGAGAGCCATTGTGGGGTTGGTTAGAGAGAAACCTGGCGCTACGGAAATGCCCAAGAGCCCTCAAAGATGACCCCAGCTAAAAGTCCAAGCAATAGTGGAGAGGGTGCCTGAACTATAATCAAATAGATGGCCATCCTAATTGTCATTATAAAACTTTAATCCAGCAATTGATGGAAGCAGATGCAGAGATCCACAGCTAAGCACTGGGTTGAATTCCCAATCCAAAGAGAGGAAGGAGAGATTATATGAGCAAGGGGTCAGGATAAAGATGAGAGCATAAATCTTTTCCACAAGCTGGAGGCACTGAACCAGGGTGACTGGGAATGGTGGCTTCATACCCAGTGGCACATCTCTTTCAACAAGGTCACACCACTTCCTAATCCTTTCCAGAACAGTTCCAACAACTAAGGACCAAACATTCACACTTGTGAGCTTGTGGAGGCCATTCGTTAATACCTCCCGCAAACACACTTCAAGAGGAACTCTTCTCAGCTTTCATACACTAAAAGCAGAACAAAACACAACATGTAAACTTGCCTTCCTACATCGAGTTTATGTTACTTAACATAAATATATCTAGTTCCATCTATTTTACTGAAAATGTCCATATTGACATTTTTATGTGATATGGTGAAACACCGCTGTATGTAGTGGCTTTGCTTTTCTTCCCCATTCTCCTGTTGCTGGGCACCTAGCCTGGTTCCCTCTCCTAGCTGTTGTGATCATGCTGCAATAAATGTGGGCACACAGTATCTCTGCCTTGCTGGTTTGCTTTTCTCTGTGTGTATAACCAGAGATGAGCTAGCTGAGCCACACACTGGCTCTATTTTTAGTTTTCCAAGGACTCACACCTGATTTCCACAGTTGCTGGACCAATTTACATTCTACTGACAGTGTATGAGAGTTATTTTCTCCAGATTTCTACCAATGCCCTTTCTTCCTTTCTCTCTGTCTCCTTCCCGGCTTCCTTTGCTCCCTTCCTCTCTTCCCACCCCTCACTCTTTCATCCCCTTCTTTCTGTTTTTTGCCTTTTTGGTAATAGTCCCTCTCCCTGCTGTGAGATGTTATCATCATAGTTCAGCTTGACAGTTAACGATATGTATTATTTTTCACACAGTGCTGGCTAGTTCCTCTTTCGAGCACCATCAATTTGCCCATTTTTTTCTGTTTTTTGTTTTTTTTATATCTAAATTTTAATTTTTTATTTTATATATTTATTACATGTTACTGTGTTATAAAAAGACATTTCATACAAATATACATTGTATTTTGGGCATATTCCTCTTTCTACTATCTCTTTTCCCTCCTCTCCATTAATTTTTTTTCTTCTTTATTTTGTATTTATCAAAAAAACAGTAAAAAGAATTTAAAAATGCGGAAGAGTTAACAATAACTATACAGAGGATAATAGTCATAAGCATGGCTTATCAAGGGTGATAATGCAGATAAGATTACTACACATATATTTACTTTGTGTTCATCTTTCCCTCTGAATTTTTTTTCCCAATCCCTGTATATCCTTATTCAAGGTCCCTTCCCCCTCCCACCACATCAGGTCATTTTTCTTCTCTGCAACTCCCCATCCCCTCCCTGGGCAGGGAGCAGACAGTCCTATGGTCCCACTGGCCCAATAATGCTTAGTTCAGTCTTCACTCCCGGCCAAATCCAGTTTTGTCCCCCCTCCCTCAAGAGTGAGTCAGGTGTTCCTATAGTTGGACTGGGGTTTGAAGGGTCAGTCCAGGGTGTTTCTGATCCCAAGCTGTTCAGTGGTTGTGGTTTGCTGCTTGGGCATGTTTGGCTTTTTTTCCTGTTTGTTTGTTTAGAGACCACTAGTGAGTGAGTACATC
>PVIH01007207.1:69864-102983 GCA_004025045.1 Sigmodon hispidus | reverse complement strand
TATCAACATTTTAGATATTAAATTGTACTTTGTAGTTGTTGTTTGTTAGCAGTAGTTTGACCTCACTTATGTTAGTACCTTTCTCTTTCCCAGACACTGTCTTATGATGATCCCTATAGTATGTAGTTTTATACCTAGTTTAGAACCTTCCTATTTAGACAAAACGGGGAGATGTAGTGGGAAATCAGGAACTATATATATGAACGATCGCATCAGAGGACTGGAGACGAGAGGGCGTGGTTAACTAGAAAGAATTCCAGAAGTAGACCTTCGAAGGAGAGGACCAGGACAGGAAGCCGGCATTCTCTCTCGAGAGTTCCCGACCGGGTGTGCAGTTCGGGCCAGTGGTGCAGGAGTTCAGACATATGATATGGGGATGAGGAGTTTTCCTTAGAAACGCTCCGGCGTGCTGCAACCTTATCCCTTCATTTTCTCTTAAAACCGTCTCTGTTTTGTAAGTGATTTTTACAAAATAAACCCCATTTAAAACATATCTCATGGCGGGTTTTTACCATGATATTCAACTTAACTTTTTGTAGCTTTGTGGGTGCCTGTTGGCTGCTGGTCATTTTTGAATAGTAAGTAGATTAACTATAACTGGTTTTCTCACAACCTTGGGCTTCATTTTTTCAGTTTCACCATGCAGTGGCATGTGACCAAATTAATAAGCCTAACTAATTATTACAAGGGGAAATATTATTAGGGTCAGTATTTATTTAAGCAACTTGCAATATAAATATAAAACTTTAAAAATGAGTGAAAACACAAGAGAGCTAGAAAGGGTGAGAAAACAAGAAACAGTTTCCATGAGAAAGGGAGGCCAAGAAACCTTTCCGGAAAGCTCCCTACATTTCTGAGCAACATAACTGAACAGTGTTCTCCAGATTCCAGGCACAAAGGTAAAGTATGGGCATAGCAAAGTTTCACATCATGTCTTTATTTCAGTGTAGTATATAGGACAAGGGTCATAGAGGAGCCAGATGTTGCAAACTGAGAGTAATTGGGTCACAGAACAGACAGCTCCTATGTGCTCTGGCTTAGAGTGAGGTGCAAGAGATATGGCCTAACTAAGGCTTTGGGAACCTGGGCTAAAGCTACAAACCTGTGTCCTAACACAAAGTTTCAGAGAACATCTTGACAATGGATATGAACTATGATTGTGGCTGAAGTCTTCTATAAAAGGGGCTGACAAGGGAACACAGGATTTGTTTTTGTATCAGAGATGGGCAGAGTTTCAGCAGCAGGAAGCCTTTGATGAACTGGAAACAATAAAGGGAGGGTGAACCAGATTATTTTATACTCAAAGTTTATTAATATGACCATTATTTTCTGAAGATTGATTTTTCTAACTATAATACTTTAACTGAAAATCATTGCCCATGAAATAACAGTGGGCAAAGATATTAGCTTTCAAGACTGTCAGGATGATTTTATTCCTCAGATAAAACTTGGTGGAACGAGAGAGCTAATTTTCTCATGTTATCTCACCTTATGTGCAGCAGCATTTTCTCATTTATGCACTGATGTATACACACATATTCTCCATCTCTCTTCAACATATCTAAAATGTATTAAGAAATTATAAATTAAATGTCAAACTGTGGCATTAGCCTATTTTTATCTACCAACAGGAGATTACTTCAAATCAGTATTCTTGTATCATTCATTTATTTATTCATCCCCAGTTTACATTTTTAGTTACTGGAACATTTCCCAAATCAGGGACATTTCTTCCTCCCATATCTATATATGCAATGGAGTAGAAGGCAGATAAGCATCTAGAAGTTGAATTTAGGGGCTATCTAGAACTTAGATGTGAAAAAGAAAGAGAATGAGAATGGAGGTCTGATGATGTGGCTCAATGTTTAATAACGATTCCAGAGGACTTGTTCAGTTCCTAAAACATATTTAAAGGGGCTTCACAAGGATATCAAACTCCAGATTCAGGGCATCCACTTGTTAAGTGGGCATCTTATTCTGGTTATCCCTGCTGCTCCAGGGCCCTGGCTCTTAGACAACTGTTCTAATGGGCTCATGAGAATTTATTAGGAAAGTCATAGAGTCTGTGAAGGACAGAGAATCAAAGTCCTTCTCATGACTGCATGTCCTTAGCAATTAAGACTAGTGATTTCTCTCTTTCAGGAAGTTGTAACAGATGGCATTGATCTGGATAGCTGTCCTGGCCCAGTGTCAGGAACTTGTTCATACTGATACTACCTTATCTTTATGACAATACTCATTCACCATGTGTGAAATACTTGGGAGACTAAGACACAGGAACTCTAGTGTATAGATTTTTTTTCACACAGGCCAGGGGTGACAGGCAAGCTGTTTTCATAGGAATCATGTATCCACTGCTCTTACCCCAGAGGCCTTCCCAGGTGTCTGTGAAGTAGGAGGGACTGTTTTCAGAGATGTTAATCTTGTTCATCAGCAAGTTGAGTGAATGTGTATTCTAGGAAGAAAAACAAATGAACACTTTGATTTGAGTTTAAATCTAAGCTACCTGCCTCTTTATACTTCCTGTAAAATTTCAAGATTTCCGAGATTAGCTACTAAAAAAGAAATTGTTTTCTGGCATACCATTGTTATTACTTCAGAAAGGCAAATAATGTGGCTTTGCTTTCATCCTTCCCAAAGATTATGCATCTCACACAGGACTTTCTTTGTTCAGGTAGTCACTATTTTAAATAAATTTAGTATCTATCTATCATTGTACCTCATTGTTCTCAAGAAAAATGGCTCTTTGAGGGATGAGACTTAGATAATGGGTATTAGTAACAATGGTCTCATATGGAGAAAGTTAGAATCACAATCTCCATGGGAAAACCCCTGCCCAAACCACAATCGGCATCTTCACACTGCAATTCCAAGGGAACAGAAATCTTCTGAAGACACAGCTAAGAGCTGACCAAGAGGTGACCAAGAGTGAACTGAGGAAACAATGAACAGACACCGAAGCAAGAATACATACAACAACACAAAGATCAACAAAACACCACAAGAGGAAGCAAGTGGTTCTATAGCATTAAGACCTAAACATAACAGTGAAGAGTAAGCAGAAGGAAATGACCTTAAAAACAGCTTTATAAAGCTAAGAGATACCATAAAAGAGGATATTAAAAAAAAACCTCTCTTAAAGAAATAGAAGAAAATACAAACAAAAAATTGGAAGAGATGAACAAATCCCTGAAAGAAAATAAAGAAAACCAAGAAAAAGAAAACAAATGGGTGAAAGAAACATTCCGGAAATTAAAAATAGAAATAGAAGCAATAACTCACCTAGAAGGAGTAGATGGCAGAATAATCAAACTTAGAGCTAAAATCAATGCAATTGAAACAAAAAGAACAATACTAAGAATCAATGAATCTAAGAGTTGGTTCTTTGAGAAAGTCAACAAGATAGATAAACCCTTAGCCAAACTAACCAAGAAGCAGATAGAGAGTATCCAAATCAACAAAAGCAAAAATGAAAAGGGGGACATAACAACAGACCCCCAGGAAATGCAGAGAATTATCAGGTCATACTTTAAAAATCTGTATTCCACAAAAATGGAAAACTAGAAGAAATGGACAGCTTTTCAGACAGGTACCATTTACCAAAATTAAATGAAGAACAGATTAATTACCTAAACAGGCCTATAACCCTTAAGGAAATTGAAGCGGTCATTAAAAGCCTCCCAAGGGAAAAAAGCCCAGGTCCAGATTGTTTCAGTGCAGAATTCTACCAGACATTCAAAGAAGAACTACTACCATTACTCTTCAAACTATTTCACACAGTAGAATCTGAAGAAATATTGCCAAATTCCTTTTATGAGGCCATGATAAACCTAATACCCAAGCCATTCAAACACAACAATGGAGAACTACAGAACAATTTCCCTCATGAATACTGATGCTAAAATTCTCAACAAAATTTTGGCAAACCATTTACAACAATATATAAAAAAATATCATTCACCATGACCAAGTAGGATTCATCCCTAAAACGCAGGGTTGGTTCAACATATGAAAAACCATAAATGTCATCCATCATATAAACAAATTGAAGGAAAAAAACCCACATGATCATATCCTTAGATGCTGAAAAAGCCTTTGACAAAACCCAACATTCCTTTGTGATAAAAGCCCTGGAGAGATCAGGAATACAGGGAAAATATCTAAATATAATAAAGGTGATTTACCAGAAGCCAACAGCCAATATCAAACTTAATGGAGAAAAACTCAGTGCAATCCCACTAAAATCAGGAACTAGACAAGGATGCCCTTTCTCTCCTTATCTATTCAATATAGTTCTTGAAATTTTAGCTAAAGTAATAAGAGAATGAAAGAAGATTAAGGGGATACAAATTGGAAAGGAGAAGTGAAACTATCTTTATTTGCAGATGATATGATTGTATACATAAGTGAACCACAGAATTCTACCAGGGCACTCTTAAAGCTGATTAACACCTTCAGCAATGTAGCAGAATACAAGATTAACTTAAAGAAATTGGTAACCCTTCTATACACTAAAGATAAAAGGGCTGAAAAAAAAGAAAATATCATGCTTTATAATAGCTGCAAATAGCATTAAATACCTTAGAGTAACTATAACCAAAGAAGTAGCAGATCTATTTGACAAAAATTTTAAGTCACTGAAGAAAGAAATTTAAGATTTGTTTTGGAGGGGTCTAGGATGGTTTGATATAACTTTGTCCTTCTTCCTAGTCCTGTTGAGAATAGAGTATTTGGTTCTGTAGCTATCTTGTCTACTTGGGCTTTGTACATATTACACATTAACAGTGCATGATTAGTTTCAATTAGTTTCTGTAAAGCTTCCATATACTGCTTCTGCATTTTTTCTACCATTTTTATTTCAGCTTGCATCTGTGTCACCATTAATCTCAATCCATCTAATGCTGATGATATAGTACTAATTGCCTCAGCATTTTTGATGTTTAATTGCTATAAATCATATATTTCTGCTTTCAAAGGTTCTACTACTGCTTCAGCTACTCCTCCGCCCATAATTCCTCCTAAAATGGCTTCTGCCATAAAGGCTCCTATTGCTACTAACTGTAGTGGTTTTCTTCCTATATTAGAGGGGCTTGTATAGAGGAGAGAGTCAGCAATATTGGGCTTACAGTATTCTTTAGGTGGTTTCAGTACTGTAAGATCTATTTTTAATTCTACCTTTCTTATTTTTGGATATAGTATCAAGCTTGCTGGTAATGTCATATCTGGTATTATCCCAGGTGCTTCTCTAGTTATTGGATTTCCTGGTGGTGGGATTATGTATCCTTTTGGATAATGTGCTGTGTATAAGCCAATTGTGTCCTTTCCATTTATGATATTTCCTCTAAATATTATCTGAGGTGAATTAGGGTGTTCATACAGATAGCTAGATTTTCTGTTTAGGGGTAGGTATATGACCTTATCCCACTGCTGTATATGGCTCTTTGGTTTTCCTTTAGGTTTGTTAGCCACCATTTCTGCCATATTCCATTCCATATATTGTGGATTTGGTAGCAGCATATTAAATCTATATGGTAATCCAGTATGAACTATTGGGATTCCACCAGTTATTTTTAGGTTTAAGGTTCTTAAAAATGTAGCATTTAAATCCATAGTTTTATAATGTATTATATAGTCCCTATCATCATATTTATCTCCTTTCAACAGGGGTAAAGTGGCCATTATGTTTGGATTAATGTATTCTATTTCAGTTACTTCTGGGTGGGTGTAGTTTAAGCATCCTGTCATATTTGGCCGTCTCCCTGTCATTGCTGCTAAATTTGGCAATAGGTATATTGCTCCTTGTTTTTTTGTAGTCTTTGAGGTGCATTGTTATATTACCTCTAGTAATTTTAATATCATATGGTATTGGTGCATCTATTGCTTCTGTGTCATTTCCTTCTGCTGCACAGATATAGATTATGTTCTTACCTAGATGTGTTTTATGATTAGAATAATAAGGTCTTTTTATAATTATAGTACCCATTCTATTTCCATACTCTGTTAATACATTTTTGGCCAATTACCATATACAATCTCTGGGTCATAACTGGAGTAATTGACTTGTTTAATGGTGTTGTTGGTAAAGCTTATCCACTGTCCTTGTGGAATAGTTATATCACAAACCTTCTGCCACATTAATTGTTCTCCCTTGTTATAAAAATACAGATCTATTAGTCTAGGTTTTAATTTTGTTATACCAGCCACATTGCATGTGTGCTGTTCTAAATTCATTAGCCATCCATCATAGGTATTTATATAAAAGTTCTTTCCTTTTTCTGTTTTGTTGTAATATACAGGGCTCAAATTGACTGAGCATGAGTTACATTCTGATGTTCTCCTCCATGTTGGCTTGTCTTCCCTTCTTTCTATACACAAGTAAGCAAAATTTGTTTTATGTTTATACTCTGTTCCTCCTATCTTATTATTTACTAGGTAACATTCGTGGGTATGATCTGAGCAATCTGTTTTGTATTAATTAGTCCATCTGGAGGTGTGCCAGGGTTGTGGTATTATGTCAGTTAGGATTATAGGCATTCTCCAATGTTCTACTCCTAATTTAAGGATGTTCATCCAGTCTTCCCATTTCCAAGTGTCCTTTGTTTGTACCTTTACCTTATCATTTCCTTTCACTGAAAATTACCAAAGAATGGTAAGTTTGGGTATTCTGCTACACATAACCAATTTGTTGATGTATTGCTAGGTAATTCTGGATATTTTTCTGCAATATATTTCCATAGTGATTGTGGGCATCTGTTACCCCATGGTTTAGGTAGGGGTGGCATGCCATATTTTACTGGTTTTGGCATACTGAATTCTTTATTATTTAATGTGTCCCATCTAGGTGTTGTGACTGTTGTTGTTGCCCCAGTACTGGTGCTGGTAATAGTGTTAGTACCTTCTTCACTACTCTCTACATCTTCATGTTCATATTCATAATTCTGTTCATCAAATCCTCTGGCTGTTTCATTATACCATGCCCCTTCTGGGTTCCAATTTTGTGCTATAAATATTCCAAAGTACTGTCTAACATAAGATACATTCATGCCTAGTATGCAACTAAATTCTGATTCTATTTCAATACCAATTGTATTGGTCACATATCTGTTATTTATTTTGATGGTATTAGTTCTGATACTTGATGGTTTATACCAATAATAACTATATATTGCTGCATGTGCTGTAATGTTAGTCCCAAGCTCACTTGCAGCGCATTTCATTGGATTTTCTTCTTCTATGTTGATATCTACCATATCAGTTAGATCCATCATCGTTCCTACATATGGATGTAGGACTTTTTGTGCCATTACATATTGGTTGCATCCTGGGAGGAATGCATTTTCAAAGCAATTTGCATATCTTAACCAAAAGTTTCTAGTTAACCCTATATAATGGGTCCATCTTCTGTCTGCTGACCAATATAAGGGCCATAGAGAGGTTTTTTTAAATTAATGATTATTGTTTTAAGAGTGGGGGTGTTATAGGATATAGTATTGCAGCAGCTGTGTTGCTGTTGCGTCTCTTTCTATAGAATACTTGTTCATTGTCTAATCTGCATATCACTACCAACATGGAAATTGCTGCTGTAGTTAATACCCATTTTGCCCATTTTCTAATCTTCCTTTTTATCTGTGCAAATGGTGTACCCAACAAATTGTCCAATTTGCCATAAGGGCTGCTGTATTTTTTGCCTGTCCCTCAGTATGGTTGGAGGAATGAGACCATATTTGCTTGCAAAATGGGAGTGCAGCTTCCAAAATTGGAAGTGCTATGTATATTAGTGCCACTAGTATTAAAATAAAGTGTATCACTATGTGGCACGCCCTAATTTCATACATGCTAAGCTATGTCCTCCAGTCTGACCTGTCTGAGGTCAGCCTTACCTTGGGTTATCCAAGCATTATTTCCTTGTCCTTGGGCAATGATTTCAGCTTTGGACAGTTTCTGTGTTTTCCTGTTCCTGTAAAGACAATTGGGATTTCTCACTAGGGGTTTTCTGTCTTGCACACTGCAGTATTCTATTTGTGGGTTATTCTTGAGAACTTCCTGCAAAGGTGACTGCCAATTTAACCTAGGTCTATTGTTTAATTCATATGTTGCTTTTCTAATTGCCTCTGCCAATGGCGTGCCTATGTAATTTGTTAACTGGGTTTTTAGTAACCCATTCCATCTTTCTATTGCTCCTGCAGCTGTGGGTGTGTAAGCCTCATGGTATTCCCACATTATTCCTAAATGTTTGGCCAACTTTTTGACCTTTTGTCCTATAAAATGAGATCCTTGGTCTGATTGTATAATTAGAGGTAGACCCAATATGGAGGTCCAGGACCATACTGTCAGTATGGTTGTGTTTTGGTCTGGGTGACTACTTTCCTTAGCCATTCCCAGGCCTGTGCATATATCTACCATAGTACATGCATATTTATTGCGAAATTGAGGTAAAGGTCCTATGAAATCAATCTGTACTATGTGATTAAATTGGAGTCTATGTCCTACAATTCCTCTGTAATTATGGGTTAATCGCTTTATACCCTTTGGACAGTCTTGACAAGTTTGTATCGCTGATTGTATGGCTTTCCATGTTACTTTAAGGTTTCTCTCCTGCATCCATTGTTTTAGTGCATGTGTTCCTATGTGTCCCAGCTCCTTATGTAACTGTAGCAGCTCTTCCTTAGTTATGTCTATGATTCTGGATTCAGGTTGGAGGATTTTCCATTTTCCTTTTACTTTTATTCTGTTTGGTCCTTCCCTTTCTAATTTCCAGTCTCTTTTTAATTTTAAGGCAGCCATATTTACCTTTGATAATGCATCCACTATATCATTATTTTTTGAAGTTTCATCTGTCTTTTTAGTATGTGCGTTCACATGATACACCATAATTTTGATTTCTTCTGCCAGTTTATCTAATTCCATCCAAGCTTCCTGTAACCAAATTGGTTCTCTATTAATTTTCCACTCTGCTAATTTCCATTTTCCTGACCATATGGCAATTCCATTTGCCACGCACCATGAGTCTGTATATATTGTTATGGTTTTTTGTCTTTCCTGGACTAATTGTCTGACAGCTAGCAGTGCTGCTTGCACTTCTGCATGTTGTGCAGATTTGCTGGTTCCAGAATCCGTGAGGATCATTCCATCCCCTGGTCTGTAGGCGGCAGCCTTCCACCTGGTGATATTATTTATTGAGGTGGCTGAACCGTCCGTGAACCAAGCATTTTTTACTGAGTGGTCATACTCCTTTGTCCCCCAATGGCCCATCGGTGCCTGTTTCTGGGGAGAGGTGGTATTCGGGAGGATTATATTTTTTCCTCCTGGAGTCATGGGCCCTTTGGACTGCAATATTGACTCTGATACCATGGGCACCAACCTCTTTGCAGACAGAGTATTTGACTGAAGGAATTCCTGCAAGTACCACTTCCATTGTAGTACCTTTCCTTCCATGGGCAGTCCTGACCATGCCTCAGCAGGTGCCTTGATCCAATCTAGCACCAGTATATGTGACCTTATTGTCACTTGATTGTTTCTTATGAGGCTATGGATTGTTCTAAATGCCTCATATAAGGTCCAGATTGTTCTTTCAAACAATGAATATTTATTTTCAGACCATGGATGGAAAGCGTTTGCAATAGAATCCCACTGGTAGTTCCTTTCTATCTCTTTTTACTAGTATATTAAAATTTCCATATCCGTCTAGGCATAAGATATCCACGAATATCTCTTCCCCAGGTTGGATGTATGTTAGCTTATTATACTCCTGTATATATTCTAAAATGGTCCTTACAATGGCCTGATGTTCGTCTGTCCACATGAAGTCTTCAGCTTTTTTGGTTATCTTATATAGTGGTTGCAATAATATCTGTAAATATGGTATATGTTGCCTCCAGTAGGCGAACATGCCAATTAATTGCTGGACCTCTGTTTTATTAGTTGGTTCCTTTAAGGTCAACAACTTGTTGATAATATTTTGGGGCACCTCTGGCCCTTCTGTTGTCCAGTTAACACCTAAAAATTTAGCAGTTGTTCCAGTAGGGCTAACTTTTCCTGGATTGATCGTCCAACCTTTATCCTTTAAGTGCTGGATCAAGCCTTGCTTTTCCTTTTCTACCTTGACTATGTCCTGTCCCACAATCATGGTGTCATCTACATAGGTAAATATGTTGCAGTCACTATCTCCCTTATAGTCTTCTAGTGTCCTGGTTAGGATGTGGTGTGCTATTATGGGGCTGTTTATATAACCTTATAAAAGGTACTCTTAGGAACTCATATTGTTGTCTTTGCTAAGTGAATGTAGTGTATTCCCTGGAATTTGGATGTAATGGGATGCAAAATAACATGTCCTGTAAGTCTATAGTGGCCATTGCCTTAGGGGCAGCCTGTTTTATTCTTAAGAAGATATCCTCTATATCTGGCAGTTGTCCTGGTAATTTTGGTGACTTTTCATTTATTCTCCTGTAGTCCACAGTGAATCTCCATTTACCATTAGGTTTTCTCACTGGCCATACAGGGCTATTATAATTGTAAGATTGTGCCTTCTGTATGACTCCCTCTTTTACTAACATTTTTATGGTTTCTGTAATTTCCTCTATACCTCCTTTAATAGGATACTGGTTAGTAAATGTGGGTTTTATTTTAGGTAGTTCTACAGGTTTCACCTTAACTTCTGCTAAATTGCATTTAATTTTTATAATTTTCTTCATATTTAAAAAGTCTGGAAACAATTTCCTTATTTCCTGTATACCTAGCACATTACATGGTGCTTGCATAAATGCTACAGGTATATCAACCCTTTTATCATAAACTTCTACTTGCAAATTTCCTAGTTGTGCTACAGTATCTCCCGTCACTCCTTGAATTATAACTTGTTTTCCATTTTGTTTTCTTCCATTTTCTGTAAATATAGTGATTTGTGAGCCTGTATCCATAAGCCACTTACATAAAATTTTTCCCTTATTAGTTACTACTGGTAGAGCTATGAAAGGTCTGGCATCGCCAGGGGTGATCAGTCCCTGCGTGCTCTGAACTGTCTTCACTGACTTCTGAGAAATTGGTTTGGTCGTTGGGGATCCGGATTGGCACCCCTCCTTCTGCCTAAAAAATAGGGACTGTCCCATGTTGGTCTTTGTGTTGGTCTTTGTGGCATGGTAGCACTAGGTCTTCCAAAGGGTCTGACTTTCTGTCCTATTAGCCTATTCCAAGGCCCTGACCTAACTGGTTGCCTTATGGGCAGTCTAGGCCAAATGGTCTAGGGATGAATCTGGTTCTTATGTTCTTGAATGGTCAATTAGGGGTTGGCTTGGGTCTCCTAGTTTGTGCCTGGAATGATACTACCTTATCTGTTTCTAATTCTCTACACTCCTTGAAGAATTGTATAACTTCTGCCACAGTGGTTTGTGACTGCACTGGGCCTGATATAGTTAGCCTTAGGTTAGGTGGGGCTCCCTTTATTATGATTTTCTTAAATGCTGGTATCAAAGGGCTGGCTTGGGGAGTTGGTACTGCATTATATACCATGTATAATACTCCTAGCTTCCTGCATAACTGGATGGCCTCTGTATAATTTCTTCATTGTCCTTTCATTTCAAACTGGGTAAGGTCTAGGCTAGGGAATGCTAATCTCCATGCAGCTGTAACCCAATCCAGCAAGGGATGTGTGTCTGATTTTGAAATTTCAATGCAATGCTCCAGAGCTTCCATCACTGCTGGGTTCTCCAATATATTTCTCAATTTTGCCATTTCGGTGCCAGACAACATAATGGTGTCTGCACCTTGTTCCCAGAGTTTACATATGTATTTGACATCCTTTGCCCCATTCTGGGCAAATGTCTTTCTTAAATCTGAGATCTCCTGAGGATTATAAGGCCTAATTTCCTCTGTCTGGATGCCAGGGTGGTTGTTCCAGCTTTTTGGTTGTGGAGAAAATGGGTTATTTTTCCCTTTTGGGGTCGAAATAGGAGTTCTCTTAATTTGGGTAGACACTGGAAATGAGGGTATTTTACTCCTCCCAGGGTTAGCTACTCCCGGTCTGTGTCTTATCACTTTCATGGCTAGCCTTTTGCCAAATATCTTGTCTTGATTAATGTCTGTTATAGTTTTCATTAATACTGCAGTCGTTTGTTTACTACTGCATCCTTCTAAAGCATCCATCATGGAGTCTGGATTGGTTATGGGCTGTATTATAGCAACTGGTCTCATGCCTGCCTTTTCCTTAACCTTCTCTGCAGCTGGGAGTCATCCTTGCTCACATTCAGAGAGTTCCTCATACCTTTTGCCATTTACCGGAGAGATTTTTAATTTATATTTAAATTTCCTCAGTAACCCTTCCATAGTGAATCTGCCAAGCTGTATAAGAACTTAATATATTTCTTCCTAATGTACCACTCTGTATTGCTAATAGGCCTCTGGGTGTCAGTGGATTTTCTTACAAGTTTCTCAAATTGCAAATCTGCCTTTCTTTCTATGCGTTTGCTCAACCAATTCCTCATATCATTCCTGTCAGTTCCCTAGTATAGAAATTTGACACTCCGCCTGGTCTGGTCAAATTAGAGCTAACCGTTGTCCTCCAGGCGCTTAGTTGCATAAAATTAACAGGACCACAAGTAATATAAATATCCCAAATCCTGCCGCCTACGCCAACTGTCGCGAGCAATCCTGGGCACTCTCCAGTGGTCAGTTGGAGACAAATGGACAGCAAGACTCAGACACTCAACGGCGGTTCAATAACCTTTTACTGATGCTTATAATACTTAGAATACACACTCCACATCAAATGCATTAGTCACACACTAATACAATACTAATGCTTATAATATTCAGAATACACAATCCATGTCAAATACATTAGTCACACACTAATACAATTATACGACCTTTTTCCGCTGATCATGTCTGTTTCCTGTTGGCACCCACCGAGGGGATGCAGCCAGGCCTCAGTTGCTAGTTCAGGCAGTAATCGCACGGGACCTTGTTCCACCTCGTGCCTAGGATATGGGATCTGGTCCTTCAGCGTCCGGGGAGTCTTGACCAGGATCGGAGAGAGTTTTGACCGCGAAGCCTCCTCTTTTCCCTCAGAGTTTCCGGATGTTTGCCTCTGAGGACCGGATGGAGCCCCTTCACTTCAGCCGTGAAGCTCGGGTCAAACTCAGTGGCTTTGGGTCTGCTTTCACTTAATATGCTAATATGGTTGCTAGACATCACCCTAGCAACTAGGTGAGGTGATCCTTCTGACCTTATCTATCTCCCCCTTTCACTCTGTCACTCCTGATAGTCAGGGTGTAACCGGGTGGAGTATTCAGAGGATGCCTCTGCTTATCTCTGCTCCACCCTACACTTCTATCTATGTCTCTACACACATTAAATGATGTCACTCAGGCTTAGCCTAACTTGTCCAAAGGACTTCCATTTTATACTCTTTACAAGAGGATATCAGAAAATGGAAAGATCTCCCATGTTCCTGGATAGGTAGGATCAATATAGCAAAAAATGTCAATTCTTCCTAAAGCAATCTACAGATTCAATGCACTGCCAAACACAATATTTTTTTGACCTTGAAAGAACAATACTCAACTTCATTTGGAATAACAGGAGAGCTAGGATCGCCAAAACAATTTTGCTCAACAAAAGAACCTCAGGAGACATCACCATCCCTGACTTCAAAGTATGTTATAGAGCTACAGTATTAAAAACAGCCTGGTACTGGCATAAAAACAGATTTGTGGATTAATGAAATCGAATTGAAGATCCAGACATTCTCCCACACAGCTATAAATATGTGATCTTTGCCAAAGAAGTCAAAAATATTCAATGAAAAAAAGATAGCATCTTCAACAAATTGTGTTGGCATAACTGGGTGACAGTATGTAGAAAAATGCAAATAGATCCAAACCTATCACCCTGAACAAAACTCAAATCCAAGTGGATCTAAGACCTCAACATAAAATTATCTACACTGAACTTGATAGAAAATAAAGTGTAAAATATTCTCCAAAGCATTGGCACAGGTGACCATTTATTTCTCTTGGCTAGATTCCAAGAAGTGAGATTGCAGAGTCATGTGGCAGCTTATGTTTCTTATATACTTGAAACACTGCCAATGTTTTCTAAAAAGGCTGTATTCTGGCCTTTAGTTCCTGGTATAGCCAAGACAATAGGCATATTATACCATACATCTTATCTTTTCTTTAAAATTTTGCTACTATACCATAGATGTGGTTTAATTCCTTATTTACAATCTCTTATACATACTGCCCTACTAAGTTGTTCTGTCTCATTGCCTGGCTGTATTAAGTATAATTCCATAAAGATTTAAGTTTAACTTACAAATATTTGATATCATACAGTATAAAGTTTTAACACCTTATGCTAATGAAACCTCCATTTCAGCCTTGTTACTACCAAGCCCTAGGCTTCAAGGCTCGACCACAGCAAAAGCCTTTAGTTTAACCCTCCTTAAGCTCTAGAGGCCTAGACAGCCATGGTTTTTAGCATAAAAATAAAGGCAAGGCCCCAGTCACATAAGCAGGTTTCTGAGTAGCATAGACTCTAGATATTCATGACATTCATGGATACAAACCACTAATCAGAATAGACTTTTTATATGCTCAAAAAGGTGTGATTTTCATAATCACTATGCTTCCTCCAAAACTGATTGACTTTTTAAAGACTCATTCAATGTGTTTTCCCAGAGTTATTTCATTATAACTTTTAAAAAATGCTATGCAATGATAGTCTCTCCACTGCTTACAGAGGTGTAAATCACAATAGCCAAATCTGCTCAAATGGCATAGTCCCTAACTGTACAGCTGGCTTTAAATACATATTCTCTTAAACTATTTAATCTGTTCACTGATAGTCAATATGTGGCATGGATCCTTGGCACTTTAAAAACAGCAGGCTATATTATGCCTATAAATAAAATATGTCAACTTTCATTAAAAATACAGGCTTTTGTGGAACAAAACTCAGCTACTCTATGTGAGATATTTACAGGCTCATTCTGACCTTCCTAGTAAAGGCAATGTCCGTGCTGATCAGTTTACTAAATCAACATATGTTATGTTTAATGCATTTGCTAATATATTTTAAGCCCATCAAAAATTTCATCTTAATACTAGATCTTTAAAATTTCATTTCAAAATCACAAAAGACCAAGTCATTAAAATATTCAAACAGTGTCCTTTGTATACAAAATTTCTGTCAATAAACTATTTTAAAATAAATCCTTGGGGCATTTTGCTCCTAAATCATATTTGGCAGAGGGATGTTACTCATATTCCTTCTTTAGAAAGATGGTCTATGTCCATGTTTCTGTTGATACCTGTTTTTCATCTTATTTTTGTGTCTGAACATTCTGGGAAAAAGGCTAAAGATGTTAAAAACCATTGCTTATAGAGTTTCCAAAAATAATAAAATTAAATAATGAGATTAAGTTTTGCCAAATATTATACTAAAGACTGAGATTTCTTAAAATTTTTATAGGTCAGACAATTGTAAAAGCAACTCTCATTACACTCTTAAAGTTTGTCTTAAAACTAAGAAGGGAGAGTATGCAGCCATGCCCAAAGACCATTTATCCTTCATTTCTTTATATTTTAAATGTTTTAACTATGGATTCTCAGTCACTTATTGCAGCAGATAGATACTGGAGGCTTAGCAACATGGCCTTATCTCAGGATCAATGAAAAAATCTAGCAGATGGCACTTAACTTAGACCAGAACCAGTTTTGGTGTAGGGGACAGGGTCTGTTTGTGTTTTTTCCACAAGATGCAGACTTCCACAAGATGCAGATGACCCACACCTGGAGTACTCCTAGACTGCAGTGTCTCCCTGGGACAGAGTCAACGACCTCCTGCTGACTAAAGTTGACAACTCAAAGTGGAAAGCAGAGGAACAGCTGCCCCACCCTCTCAGCAAAAACCCGATTCAACAGTTCTTGTCTTTCAATGCAAATCTTTCTCAGACCTTGAAGCTGGCTGCTTTCCTTTCTAAGAGTGTGGCTTTGTTCTTTGGCAGACAGAAATTATTCTTTAGATGTATGCTTTCTTCTTACTGTGTGCTAACCTAACCTCTAGACACTTTGCATTAGAGATAGTATGGCTAGGTTAGAAAAAGATTGGAGAATAAAAAAAAGCAAAGAGAGCATGAGAAGGATGGTTTAAAAGCTTGTTTTCCATCTCCCTTGTGTTACTACCCCTTAACCTTCCCTTTTAAGACACTTTATAAAGATGATGGGTGAATAAAGTGTTTTAAAACACACACACACACACACACACACACACACACACACACACACACACACACACACAGATACACACAGAAGAAAATGAACCAAAACATCTGGCATGACTTTAGATGGGTTGCTTGCTAGAAATTTGTGTTGGCCTAGTGTATCTGTGGGCATTATCTGATACAAAAAATGGGAGTAACTCCTTGCACTACATCAAATCACCATGGTCTAAGTTAGAGTTCAACAGCATCAAAAATCACAGAAAACCTACCAATTCATGGAAACTAAACATCACTCAACTGAACCACCTCTGGGTCAAGAAAGAAATTAAGAAAGAAATAAAAGACTTCTTAGAATTTATTGAAAATGAATCCATGACATATCCAAACTTACAGGATACAACAAATGCAGTCTTAAGAGGAAAATTTATAGCACTAGATGCCTACATGAAAAGACTAGAGAAATTCCACACAAGAGATCCATCAGCACAGCTGAAAGCCACAGAACAATTAAAAGCAAACCCACCTAGAAGGCATAGACAGCAGGAAATAAAACTTAGAGCTGAAATCAACACAATTGAAACAAAAAGAACAATAAAAAGAATCAATGAATCAAAGAATCAAAGAGTTGGTTCTTTGAGAAAGTCAACAAGATAAATTAACCCTTATCCAAACTAACAAAAAAGCAGACAGAGAGTATACAAATTAACACAATCAGAAATGAAAAGGGGGACATAGCAGCAAACCTACAAGAAATCCAGAGAATTATCAGGTCATACTTTGAAAATCCATATTCCACAAAAATGAAAAACCTAGAGGAAATGGACAGCTTTCTACACATGTACCATTTACCAAAATTAAACAAGATCAGATTAAAGACCTAAACAGTCCTATAACAACAAACTGTGCCATACAGTAGAAACTGAAAGAATATTGTCAAACTCTCTTTATGAGACCACAATA
The DNA here is from genome assembly GCA_004025045.1 of Sigmodon hispidus. Lineage (NCBI taxonomy): Eukaryota > Metazoa > Chordata > Mammalia > Rodentia > Cricetidae > Sigmodon > Sigmodon hispidus. The sequence goes on along the minus strand of PVIH01007207.1, from coordinate 85,804 downwards.
ACCCTGATACCAAAGCTACACAAATCACATCAAAGAAAGGGAATGGAATTGAATTGAAGACCTCGACATTCAACCATATACCAATGAACAAATGATTTTTGACAAAGAAGGCTAAAAATATTCAATGGAAGAAAGATAGCGTCTTCAACAAATGGTGTTGTCATAACTAGATGGTAGTGCGTAAAAATATACAAATAGAAACAAACCTGTCATCTTGCACAAAACTCAAATCCAAGTGGATTAAAGACCTCAACATTAAACCCAGCTACACTGAACTTGATAGAAAAGAAACTGGGAAATACCCTCCAATGCAGTGTCATAGGTAACCACTTCCTTAATATAACACCAGTAGCACAGACACTAAGAATAACAATCATTAAGTGGAACCTGTTGAAACTGAGAAGATTCTTTAAGGCCAAGGACACAGTCAATAAGACAAAAGACAGCCTAGAGAATGGAAAAAGATTTTTACCCATTCTACATGTGACAGAGAATTGATATGTAAAATATATAGAGAACTCAAGAAACTAGAGCCCCAAATCCTTAATAACCCAATTTTAACAAGTGGAGTTGAGAACTAAAAAGGGAATTCTCAGCAGAAGAATTACTAATGGCTAAAAGGCACATGAAAAAATGCTCAACATCTTTAGCCTTCAGAGAAATGCAAACCAAAACAAGTTTGAGATACCTTCTGACCCCTGTCAAAATGGCTAAGATTAAAAACACAGATGATAGCCTATGCAGGGGAGGATGCAGAGCAAGGGGAACACTCCTCCATTGTTGGGAGCGTAAACTTCTTCAGCCACTCTGGAATGCAGTGTGGTGGTTTCTCATAAAACTGAATTTCAATCTACCCAAGGATCCAGCAATACCATTTTAGACATATACCCTAAAGACGCATACTCACACTCCAAAAGCATTAGGTCAACTATGTTCATAGCAGCATTATCCGTAATAGCAAAAACCTGGAAACAACCTTGCTTTCCCTCAACTGTATAATAGATTAACAAATTGTGGTACATCTACACAATGGAGTACTACTCAGCAGGAAGAAAAAATGATATCCTAAAATTTGCATGCAAATGAATGCAATTGGAGAATATCCTCCTGAGCAGGCATCACAAACCCAGAAAGAGAAACAGGGTATTTTACTCATTAGTGGACTTTAAAAAATCTCATTGTTTACAAGAGCTCAAGGCTAGAACATAGCTAAATGACACAGTGCCTTGCTTTTGCATTGATGGCCTCTGGCAAGGGTGTGGATAAGGAAAGATGTGTTTTGTTTTCTTTAAGTGTTTGGCCACAGCGAGTTTAAATATTCTTCAGCAACTAAATTAGCAGCATGAATGGGCATTTTTGTAAATGGTGAGATTATAAGAGTGGTTATGAATCTGAGAGGACTGTTAACTGAGGTTGATGGGGTGCATGATGTAAAATCACCAAACTATATATATATATATATATATATATATATATATATATATATATATATATATCGTCATTGCAGAGTCATCTAGGAAAGAGTAAAGTGATCCAGAAAAATTAGAGATAACAAGTGCACACCCAACACATAATTCTAGAATTTTGCCTTGAAATTGTTTATAGACAGATGGAGCCTACAGTCCTTTTAAGAACACAAGGTAATCTCTTCAACACTGAAAATATACATAAAACTTTTCACTCAAATGCTTCTGGCCTTCTCTCCTGGCTCATTAATGACATTAGTGGTAAAGGATTGATCTTCATCCTTCATCCCTAGCCATCATGCATCTGGTCTCCTTCCATCTCTCAGGCACATTTCTGTTACCTTCTTGCAGTAATTAAGTAAATGCTGTCTTCCCAGATCATTGGGAACATAGGGAAGCTTGGGTGCTCAGCTGGAATCTTTGTGTCACAAAGACACATAGACAGGATGGAAGTTTCTTCTTTGGTGCTGATAGTCCCACATCAAGTACACAGCAGGTGTCAGAAATGGGATAAGTCATTGTTCTCTGAGGGCATGAGGATGCTAATTAGGCTTGTCACTCAATATGTTGCTTGGAGAAGAAACATAAAGGGAAGCTGAGGGGGATGCAGACCAGCACTGAGAGTGGAAGCAATTGAGCAGTGCCTTGGACTGAAACCCCACCAATCACAGCTTATTGGATTCTGAGAAGTGCTCCTCATTGAAATAAATTTCAGCCATAAGGAAGAAGAAAAGTAGAGCCTGAGTTCTGTGTTGAAGTTCAGGCTCTTCTCAAAGTGAAGAGAAAAAGTGAGAAGATTGATGGAAAAATCCTCTGAGCTTCTTTGCAAGGGGTGCAACCCCTGGTGTGGGCTCCTTTTCACAGGTAAGGATATCCACTCTCTTATTGTATGGAGAAGGGAGTTGAGAAGCAGACAGGAGTCATCTTAAAAGGAGAGGTTCTTGAAAGGACACTCAAGTCTTCTGTTTGAAGTTATGGTGCAGAAGGTACAATGAGGGACAGAAACTCAAAAGCCTTAAGTTCTCAGAGGATGGGAGGTAATCATTGTGAGCAAAAGCCCACAAATACTTTATAATCACAATGAACTTCATTAGGTGCAATGGTCTGAAGATAGCTGTTTCCAAACACGACAACATGACTGTTCAAACAGAAATAGCACAAGGGAGGGCAAGTGATATATCTCAGTTTGTGAAGATATGACAACCTAAAAGCTGTCCTCAGCTCCCAGACAGAAGATACAGAGAACAGCCTTCTGCAGACTCTGCTCTGCCCATAGACAATGTGGCATGCACCCACACATGTGCCCTCACACAGATTTGTGACATACATCTTCATATATGTGCAAGGAGATATCAGCCTTCACAAATACACACATATACTTATGTAAGTACATCTAAAATCATTTATTCTTGAATATAATTATTGACATAAGATCCAAATCTAGGAACTATGGAGATAAATACATACAGACCCAATCCTCTTTCCTTCCTTTCTTTAACCTTTATCTACTTGTGCCTGAGTCTTTCCCAGAAACTAAACCTTCCAAAAAGGTCAGACTAATTCTGCCCTTACAAATCCCCCATTTTGTAAGGTGTAGGTGTCAGATACCTTTAATCCAACACTTTAGAGGTGGAGGTCTGTGATATCTGTGAGTTCAAAACCAGCCTGTTCCATAGAGCAAGGGTCAGAATAACCAAAGTTACAGAAAGAAACCTTGTCTGAAAAATTAAAATGTAAATTTCAAAAACAAACATAAACTATAAAATAAACAAAGAAAGATCCTGGTTCTAGTAGTCCTGATGTCAGTATATTCAAAAGAGGAACCAGAGGTTGATAAAAATAATATAGAAAAATTAGAAAGTAAAGACTCTCCAGAGGAGATGTTCAGTGCATCATTGCTCCTCAAACTAAATATTCTATGTGAAGAAGGATATGGGACACTGATAGGAGAATCATGCAGACACCTGAGAAAAGAATTTCTAAGAGAGTTAATGAGATACTCTGAGTTAATATAAGTCATGTTCTTCATGTCTACAGTGGAGGATGAACACAACCCTATCCAAACATGCCAAAGCTGGGTGATGATCACACATCTTATTGTAGGCTGTTTTTCTCAATTCTTTTCTAGCCTGCCTTTTAACCTCATGGCACCTGTCCACCACTGCCAATGTGACCACTGAATCAGTACCACCACATGTGGCTGAAGGAGAAAATGTCCTTTTCCTTGTCCGCAATCTGCCAAAGAAGAGTATAGCCTTTGCATGGTTCAGAGGGCTTATAAATATAACACATGGAATTGCAGTGTATACACTGTATGACAATTTGAGTGTGTCAGGCCCCCTGCACAGTGGTAGAGAGATACTGTATCGCAATGGATCCTTGCTACTCCAAAATGTCACTCAGGGTGACACAGGAATCTATACCCTACGAACCTATAATAGACGTGGAAAAATCATAACAACAACATCCATGTACCTCCAAGTGCACGGTGAGTGATTTGTTGTCAACTCTGTGAGTGGGGTGAGGTTCATTTTACTTTATACTCCAAGGGAGTGGTCTTACTTCCCTGTCCATTGTTGGAGCATTTAGTACAAAACACATGTATTATAGATTGTTGGCAATAGAGTTCAAATCCTTCATTTGATTTCACTTGGCACAAAGGTTGATGCTTGATGGGCAACTCAGCCAAGGATATCAGACTCTACCTAGACTCTGGAGGTTCCTATTAGAAATGTTTCCTTAAGAGAGACCTCAAGGGTATCAATATTGTGCCTGATTGAGGAAAACATAGGATTCTATCAGAGATGTCAGCAATAGGAACTCTAGGTGTCTATGAGAAGCATTTTGTAAGTGTTGGATTTTGACTTCTAATGTCATAGAAAAGAGATTTCTCAAATTCAAAGTCTTCTGAATATGTGGATCCAGACAGAACACTGTCATGAGAAGGTTGGTAGGGCTATGTCCTTTGGTCATATTCTTCAGAGAGTCAGTAGAGGTTCATAGCACAACAGATTTGCATGCCATTAACCAAGTCCCATTGAGCACATGACATTTCATATGAAGGTCATGGTCTCCAAGGAGAGGGACCAAGGACAGAGATTCTCCTGACAAGTTCTTGTCCTCTGGGTCCAGTTGGGGGAATTCTCTCCTGTAGACAAAAGGATACAGGGTATGGTAATCTAAAAGCTTCCCAGACATTAGATGTAGTTCCTCTAATGATCACCAGAAATATCATCAGGACAAATAATAAAAAATAATAATAGGACAAATAAAAAAGTATTTACCTAAACCAAAAACTTACCTAGTAATCTGGCTTCACCCTGTTTTTACAGACATAGAAATCATGATCATAGCATTCTCAGACCTATCAGCTGCTTAATGTGTCTGCTAAATTGTCAGTAAGTAATGTTCTATTTCCCATTTTATGTGTTTCCTTTGGGAAATAAACAATATTTAAGAGAAATTAACTAGATAGAGGTCCAGGGGATCTCAGCAAGACCACAGAGCACACAAGAAGACCTATTACACACAGAATGGGAGAGAGGCTCAGAAGAAGAAATGGAAACATGGTTTTGAAAATCTTGCAAGGGTTGAAGGAGCTCATAGCCTTTTGAAGGAACTAGGTCATCTCTTCACACATACCCAAGATATAAGTTTCCTGACACATCCTGGGCCTTTGATCTTGCCCAGAACACAGTCTGATGTTGACTCCAGTGAGAATAGATTTGTTCTTTTTCCTACATATCACTCACCTACTTTTTTGGAGCTTCACAGACCGTTTTGTAATGTTCCTAATGGGAACAAAATCTGTATGTTCAGAGCACTGAAAACAGAGCATACTGGGTACCCAGTTGAATATCATAGTCAAATGGTTTTGCAGATTTTCCCTTTTGATCCTGACAAACCTGGGCCAGGATACAGCAGGGTAAAGTTTTAGTGTCATCTGATATTATCTAATGCCATGAAGGTGGCCATTACCCTCGACTCTCACTGGATGTTCTAGAGGACCAAAACACAAAGAGAATGAAAAAAGAACATGGAGAAGCAATGAAATATGAGAGCAATGTTTTGAACACAGACCCACCTTCAACCCATGGGACTCTGGAAGGTGCTCCTGCCTAGAAAGAGTCTTAGCTCAGCTGGAAGAAAGAATGCAGAGCTTTGGGAGCTGTGCTGGGACAGAAATATCTCAGAGAGAAGACAGATTAGTCTATTGATACAAATGGAGGTTCCTCTATACTACCCAGCAAAGGTTGCATCACATCTTGGGTGGGTTGCTCCCTGATAAGAAAACAAGGAGTTGTTGGTGTGTGAGAGGAGAGGACTTACATACTGTCTGGAGTCTCCTGAATGGCACAGAACATCAGAGAATTCTCAGTGCTTATGGGGGATACAGAATAGAAGAGAGGTTCAGCATTAGGATGTTCTTATTGAATATTAAACAGTAAAAGTGGGTAAAACATTGGTCTTACACAAAGTTAGTAAGCATGATCACAATATTCTCTCAGCTTGATGGCCCAAATAAAAAAATCAAATTTGTGTGGATCACTGACATGGTCCTATAGTCATCTGCTTCATTGTCTGGCAAGCTAAAACCAATTAACAGAAGATCTCTAACATCCACTTAAGTACTGTGTCCTGAAACTACCCACATACATTGTGTAGTCTTATACTTTTTACACACAAGTGTAATATGAAAACAAGTGTAAAAAATCAAAACAAATAGAATAATGTAATACTGTATTCATAAGCTTATGAGTTTTTTAAGTCCATGGGAATACTGGGCTCTGGGACATTGCCCACTCATTTACTCTCCATATTTTTTTTTTTTTATATTTTCTAGGCATTTTTTTTAAAAAAAATACAAGATAACTTGTGGTTCGTATGATGTCCCAGTTTGAGAGGATTTGAAATAGAGAATTAGATAAATTTAGGTGTAGCTGCAACCCGTAGAGGACCAGAACAACAACAAAGTCAGAGAGTGAAGACACAGGGTCTGTAGGGGAAGAGGTCAGGCAGAAATCTCCCCGACATCATCCATTGTAAATGTGAGCATGCATGTCATGGCAGTAAGCTGGGCAATGTTGAAAATTGAAGAGAGAGATACCTATGCAATGGAAATGACAAGTGTGGGGACACTGAGAATATGAAGGTCATTTGGTAACCACCAAGTAAAAGAGGGACATGCACATATAAACTTCTGGTAAATTTCTGGACATTGCTTTTCAGGACACAGGGTCTCATCTTAGTCATACACAAACGACTCAATTTAAATGGATTTCTCTCTTTCCTTTTAGCCTTCCTTTGGAACTGTGGGTGTCTTGCTACATCTAGGAAGCTCACTATTGAATCAGTGCCACCCAGTGTTGCTGAAGGGAGAAGTGTTCTTCTACTTGTTCACAGTCCACCAGAGAATATTGCAGCCTTTGTGTGGTTCAAAGGAAAGACTGTGCCCACAAACATTGTGGTTTCCCATTATATAATAGACAATACATCAACTGTGTGGGGGCCTGCAAATAGTGGCCGAGAAACATTGTACAATGATGGATCTTTGCTGCTTCAAGGTGTCATTCAGAAGGACTCTGGGCTGTACACTCTACGTATTCTGAGAACAGATATGAGAAGTGAAGATGCACAAGTGCAACTCCAGGTGGACAGTAAGTGATTCTCTGTGATTTCTCAGTGCTGGGTGGAGCTTAGACAGACAGGACTGTAATGAGTGACCTAGCTTCCATTCCCTCTGGACTATGTCTCCTTATATAGATTTGAATACTTAGGGAAGGACACTCTGGTAGAGACAAATGACTGTAGATCAGCTCCCATCTTCTGACACCATGTGCATCATGGAAGACCTTCAAAGAAAGTAAGTCAGCCTAAAATGTCAGAGTCAGCAACATCTTTGAGGGCTCTAGAACAGGAAGGAGTCTTGGATCGTGTTCTTTCCCAGACTGGACTAAAGTAACACAGAAGAGCATCTTTTTAGTATTCTACTCCTACAAAACCTCAAAACTTATAGAAAACAATAGGTTTTAGAAAATCCATGACAAACTAGGGTATTTAATATCTCCATATTGAGTGTGTTTAATAAAATGTAGGATCTTGTGCAGAGCTCATGGAGGAGTGCTTTATATTGTCTTCCTTTTTGTGCTGTTCAATCAGTTTTTTTTATATCACTTAAGACTCATACCCAGGGCTTGAACTGCCTGCATTGGTATGAATCTTTTATCTATCTATCCCAAATTTTAAAAAATGTTCTATACTTTTGGCCAGAGGCCAATCTGGTAGTAATATTTTTAATTGAGACTTTGTCTTGCCAAATTGGCTGTAGGTGGGGCAAGTTGACATAAAACCTGCTCGCCTAGTACTCAATCATTTTAAAGACCTGAGCCTGCCTTGAAGATCAGATTGCTAACAGCAGCCATAAAGCCCGAGACCTAAGAGCTACTTGACAGAGTAGCAAGTGCTTCTATTATATGAAGCCAGCAGTTTAGTGTTGCCTAACATAAAACTGAAGAAAAATCTAGAAAGTACAAGTTTCAGGTCAGTGCATTTCAGGAGAGGCATAATGTCAAAGTCCATGACTGGGCCTTGGGTCTGACTGAAGACAGTGAGGAAGCAGTCATGAGATATCAAAGGAAAGAGATCAATGAAGAGAAAATAAAACTGCCAGATGCACTGTTGGAGAGGAGGCGGTTATGTTTCTGCCCTTTATTAAGTGTGATATACACACACACACACTTGCAACTCCGGGTGGAGTGGTAAATCCATCTTCTCAAAATAAAGTTAATCATCTTTTCACCAAGCACAATGATTCCTATATGTGATGCCATTTTTCTCATTTCCTTCCCAGCTTCCACTTCTCTGTCCTGTAACCCTCTTGATTCTTCACAACTCATGATCCAACCAGTGACTCACTATCCAGCTGAAGGGGAAGGCATACTTTTCCAAGTTCATAATCTTCCAGAAGATCTGAAAGCATTTTCCTGGTACACATCAAAGGCTAAACACAAGTTCCTTAAAATTGTAGAATACAACAGAGCCTTGAATTTTATCTTCTGGGGGCCTAAACATGGAAGAAGAGGGATAGTGTACAATAATGGTTCTCTGATGCTCCAGAACATCACTGAAAAAGATGCAGGGATGTACACACTCTCAGTTTTAAAGAATGATTTCAAAGTTGATAAAGCATCGATGGAACTTTATGTAAAGAGTAAGTATAGTCTCAAATTGTTGAATGTGGCCTATCCTATTTTATATACTAAACTGACAGGATTGAGTTGTGCCTTATCTATCCCCCAGTGATTGATTTCCCCCCCACACACACTGGGATTTGGTCCCCTACTGCATGCAGGACACACATGAGGTAGACAAAAATGTAATCAGTCAGAACCCCTCATTTGTCTTTACTTGCAGAGAAGAGAATCTGTGTTGGGTTAACTCAGCCCCAGGATATTAGCTGAAGCCCAGACACTTGGAGATCTCACCATGTACATGTTCCCAGAAAGACCCTGTGGGAGTCAGGAAGCCCCTGGCTTATGAAACCATGGGGTTCTAATAGAAGACACCAGAAATCCCTGCTTCTAAAACTTTGCCCCTGTCTGGACTCAAGATGACATTGGGAAGTTTTTGGTAATGGTTTGTTTAGACTTTCTGTCAGAGCTGACAGGTGACAAGGCTTTGCTGACTGTTAAGTCATGAGACTGACTATCCCATAGAGCATAGAGTCAGGTAAGTACTTCCATGACATTTGAAGTTAGTTAGGTAACTTGCACATCTCCTTCTCCTGAGACTCAGCAGACAAGTGTCTGGGCTATTACCCTATTACTCTGATAGGTTTAAGAGACTTACAGGAAGGTCAAGACACCAAGGGAAGAAACAGAGAAAGCTGCAACATCAGATTTCTCCTTTATGTCAAGGGTCCAGTCTAGGAAATCCTGTTCTTCAGATAAATAGTAACAAATGCTATTGATGTGATCAGCTCCTCATCCCAAGATCAAGTCAATACTTATAACTAAGCCTAACTCATGTACATGGCAATTATTAAGTACTGTGTGTCTTATTACAATAAAACTGAAATAAAGGGAACAGTGCCTGAATGATGGTAATAGAGTTCCTGGGTGTTAGATCCAAAGCACAAGATGTATCTATACTCACAGCTCCAAATTCTCCCCCATGAAATCCTAGAAATTATTAACTAAGGAGGCCTGAGTGAACTCTCTGGACTACTGTCATTTGTTACCCTTCTTTATCTCTTCACAGAGTATGTGTCACAACCCTTTGTGAAAATCACTGACACCACAGTTGCAGGGCATAGATCTGTGACCTTCAGCTGCATTTCACCGGACACTGATATTTCTATCCATTGGCTCTTCAATAATAAGAGTCTGAAGCTCACAGAGAGAATGACTTTATCCCCAACAAAGTGTGGACTCAGAATTGATCCTACCAGGAGTGAGGATGCTGGAGATTATCAATGTAAGGTCTCCAACAGATTCAGCTTCAAGACTAGTCTCCCAGTCTCCTGGCCATCATGATTGGGTGACAACTCCTCTCTTCCAACAGTAGAATGCTGGCATTTCTTTATCAATGTGGTACAAAATTAAGAAAGGTTTTGTTGTGAAAATGGTCACTCAAGTATAGCTAACATCACGACTCACACATATAATATTGGGATGCACCTATGTACAAGGGAATGACAAGATTTGAAGTGAGGTTGCCTTAATAAATGAAAATAGACATCAATATGGTAAACAAATATTCAAAGGCCTATAGACTAGCTGTGATTCAAATATATAGTTATTTCTCACAATTCATGGGAACTAATAACAGGAACCCCTACACTTTTGGATACTCTGAGTCTGCTATGAAAATGATACATTTTTTACATAGAGAGGTAACCCACTAGGAAGAAAAAGGTCCAAAGAGCAGTCAAAAGAGCCAGAGATGCTTACACTTCCACTGCTAGGAATTCCAAAAGAATCAACATTACCATTACTATATGCTGAGGCCCTAGTTCAAACCCATTTAGGTTCTGTGATTACAATTCCAGTGTCTTGATCCTCTATAAGCCATGCTTTATTGTTCCTGTGTTTCATGTTTTCATGGTGTTCTTTATTCTCCTCATTTCTAAAATACATTCTGCCCCTATTCTGTGAGCTTCTCCTGCTGCTCATAAGTGTTTGGCTGTGTGTTTCTGCATCTATTTCCATATGTTGCTGAATGATGACTCTCTGATGAATATTAAGCTGGATATTGGTCTACTAGTATAATAGAATATCATTAGTAATCATTCCACTGAAATATTTTTCCAGTCATGTTTGTCTCTACCCTAAATTTCTGGGCTGTCCAGTCTTTAGTTTCTGGCCATCCAGGCAGTGTCAAGTGTGGGCTACTTCTCATGTCATGTTATTTAATTTGTACCAATCATTTGATGACCAACCACACAGTTCTGTTCCACTAATACCCTAGTACATATTTCAGAAAAGACAGATTGGAGGTTAAATATTTTGTGGCAGGATTGGTGTTCAAGTGCTAGTAGTCTTATGTGGTTATAGAAGATGGCTGGTTCAGACGGCCTATTCTTCACTCACAGGAGTCTTCACTAGAGTCACTCTTGTAGATTATACATAGTTTCCACTGTAGTAGTTTCAACATTGTTCCCCAAATGCTACACTTTCACAGTCTACTCCAAATAGTTCCTTCTACTATTCCATGTTCTGTTGTAAAAAGTTTTTTCCAGACCATTTTGGGTCCGGGAGGTTTACAACCTGGTGCGTGTGTGGTGCTGGCGGTTTGGACCTGGTTTGCACCCACGGCTTTTGTCCCCCAAAGAAATGAAATCACATGCTTATATTTTTTATATTGTTTGGCCCATATCTTAAGCACATTATTAGCTAGCCCTTTTATCTCAATTTAACTTATTTTTATTAATTTGTCCACCACGCGGCTCCCAGCCCTTGGCTGGTCGGTATCTCTATATGTCTGTTTCTCTTGGGTACCATCTGTTGTAAAAAGTTTTTTCCAGACCGTTTTGGGTCCGGGAGGTTTGCGACCTGGTGTGCTTGCGGCGCTGGCAGTTTAGACCTGGTTTGCACCCGTGACTTTTGTCCCCCCCAAAAATAAAATCACACACTTATATTTTTATATTGTTTGGCCCATATCTTAAACACATTATTAGCTAGCTCTTTTATCTCAATTTAACTTATTTTTATTAATTTGTCCACCAGGTGGCTCCCGCCTGTGGCTGGTTGATATCTCTATATGTCTGTTTCTCTTGAGGGTCAGATAGAAAATAACTAATTCTACCCTTTCCTACCTGCCTGCCTTCTGATTCTCCACCCACTTTTATGGTGCTCTATATAGGCCAAAACAGTTCCTTTATTTACATTATATATATATATATACATATATATATACGTATATATATATGTATATATATATATACATATATATATATAAAACATTCTGCCATAGCTTCCGGTTCCGCTCCCTGGACCAAGTGCTGTCTGCAGAGTCCCAGCTCACTCTGGACCAGGGGCAGATAAACTCTGCTGGTCACCACACCCACAGCTCCTGCTGAGGGAATTTGCAAGGCTACCCACCACCACATCAAACTGAGTGAACCAACTACAGGGGTCTCGAAAGGGAAGATTCAGACCCCGCACAGAGGTGAGGAGCAGTCACCAGGCCCCAGAGCCTATAACACAGCCTGGGAGGGAGAGTTGAGTTCCCATAGCTTCTGGTTCTGCTCCCAGGACAAGTGCTGTCTAGAGAGTCCTAGGTCACTCTGGAGAAGGGGCAGATAAACTCTGCCGAGCACCATACCCACAGCTCCTGCTGAGGGAATTTTCACGGTTACCCACTGCCACCTCGAACTGAGCAAACAAACAACTGCAAGGGTCTCTGAAGGACAGACTCAGACCCTGACCAGAGAGGAGACAGGAGGCATACAAACCCGAGTGCCACAACTGCCCAGGAGCCATTCAATCATGAACCACTGAAGACATGGGCAAATGTCAGTGCAAAAAATTACATAATAATACAAAGAACAACATGGTAACTCCAGAAGAGAGTGGCGTTCTTACAAACACAAGAAAGACCTGAACTGAGAAATAATGAAGAAACAGAAGGAAGCAACACCAAAAATTCCTTTTTGATGATCATCGAAGCTCTAAAAGAAGATATGAAAAATAGCCTTAAAGAAATAGAAGAAAATACAAACAAAAAATTGGAAGAGATGAACAAATCTATGAAAGAAACATGCCAGGAACTAAAAGCTGAAATGGTAGCAATAAAAAAGGCACAAAATGAGGCAAAGTTGGAAATAGAAAACCTGAAGAAAAAAGCTGGAAACACAGATACAAGCATAACAAACAGAGCTCAAGAGATGGAAGATAGAATCTCTGAAGTGGAAGACTCAGTAGCTCAAATAGATATATCAGTCAAAGAAAATAGTAAAACTAAAAAAGGGATAACTCAAAATGTTCAGGAAATCTGGGACACCGTGAAAAGACCTAATTTGAGAATAATAGGAATAGAAGAAGGAGAAGAATACCAGCTCAAAGGCACAGATAATGTTTTCAATAAAATCATAGAAGAAAACTTTCCTAACCTGAAGAAGGAAATGCATATAAAGATACAAGAAGCTTACAGAACACCAAATAGATATGATCCCAAAAAAAAGTCAGCACGCCACATTATAATCAAACCACAAAACATACAGAACAAAGAAAAAAAATTAAGAGCTGCAAAAGAAAATGGCCAACTCACATATAAAGGCAGACCCATCAGAATAATGCCTGACTATTCAATGGAAACGATGAAAGCTAGAAGGGTTTAGTCAGAAGTTATACAGATGCTAAAATAGCATGGCTGCCAAACTAGAATACTATACCCTACAAAATTATCAATCACCATAGATGGAGTAAACAAGGTATTTCAGGACAAAGTCAGACTGAAAGAATATCTATCTACCAATCCAGCACTACAGAGAGTATTACAGGGAAAACTACAACCTAAGAAGCCGAGATACACCCACAAAATCACAAACAATCTATAAGTACACAGAAGAATACCATAGAGAAAGGAAATACAAACAAGTTGCCGCCAAAAATGGCAGGAAATATGAATCAATGGTCACTAATTTCCCTTAATATCAATGGTCTCAACTCTCCTATAAAATGTCACACTCTAACAAGATGGATACAACAATAGAAGCCATCCTTCTGTTGCCTACAAGAAACACACCTCAACTGCAAAGACATACAAAGGGTTAGAATAAAGGGTTGGGAAAAGATTTTCCAGTCAAACGGTCCTAAGAAACAAGCAGGGGTTACAATGCTAATATCTAACAAAGTAGACTTTAAGCTAAAAGCAATTAAAAGGGACCAAGAGGGTCACTACTTATTCATCACAGGAAAAATTGGTCAAGAGGAGATTTCAATCTTAAATATTTATGCCCCTAATATAGGGGCACCTACATATGTAAAAGAAGCACTGCTAAAGCTCGAATCCCACATCAATTCTTACACCCTAATAGTGGGAAACTTCAATACCCCTCTTTCAGCCCTGGGTAGATCAACCAGACAGAGCCTCAACAGAGAAATAAGGAGTCTAAATGAGGTTATGATGCAAATGGATTTCATAGATATCTACAGAACCTTCCACCCAAAGGCAAAGGAATATACATATTTCTCAGCTCCTCATGGAACTTTCTCCAAAATTGACCACATAATTGGTCATAAAGCAAATATCAGCCGATACAAAAAAGTGGAAATAATCCCTTGTAACATATCGGACCACCAGGGCCTAAAGTTAGAGTTCAACAACATCAAAACACAAAGAAAGCTTACCAACTCATGGAAACTGAACATCAATCAGCTGAACCATCTCTGTGTCAAGGAATAAATTAAGAAAGAAATCAAAGTCTTCCTAGAATTCAATGAAAATGAATCTACAACGTATCCAAATTTGTGAGACACAATGAAAGCAGTCTTAAGAGGAAAATTCATAGCGCTAGACGCCTATATGAAAAACCTTGAGAAATCCCACACTAGAGACCTAACAGCTCAGCTGAAAGCCTTAGAACAATTAGAAGCAAACTCACCTAGAAGGAGTAGATGACACAAAATAATCAAACTTAGAGCTGAAATCAACACAATTGAAACAAAAAGAACAATACATAGAATCAACGAATCTAAGAGTTGGTTCTTTGAGAAAGTTAACAAGATAGATAAGCCCTTAGCCAAACTAATCAAAAAACAGAGAGAGAGTGTCCAAATCAACAAAATCAGAAATGAAAAGGGGGACATAACAACAGACCCCAGGAAATACAGAGAATTATCAGGTCATATTTTGAAAATCTGTATTCCGCAAAAATGGAAAACCTAGAAGAAATGGATAGCTTTCTGGACAGGTACCATGTACCAAAATTAAATGAAGATCAGATTAATTACCTAAATAGGCATATAACCCTTAAGGAAATTGAAGCTGTCATTAAAAACCTCCCCATAAATAAAAGCTCTGGTCCAGATGGTTTCAGTGCCAAATTCTACCAGACATTCAAAGAAGAATTACTACTGTTACTCCTCAAACTATTTCACACAGTAAAAACTGAAGGAATATTGCCAAATTCCTTTTATGAGGCCACAATCACCCTAATACCCAAGCCACTCAAAGACACAACAAAGAAGGAGAATTACAGACCAATTTCCTTCATGAATATTGATGCAAAAATTCTCAACAAAATTTTGGCAAACCGTATACAACAATGCATAAAAGATGTCACCCACCATGACCAAGTAGGCTTCATCCCAGAAATGCAGGGCTGGTTCAACATATGAAAAACTGTAAATGTTATCCATCATATAAACAAACTAAAGGAACAAAACCACATGATCATATCCTTAGATGTGGAAAAAGCCTTTGACCAAACTCAACACTCCTTTATGATTAAAGGTCTGGAGAGATCAGGAATACAGAGAGAATACCTACATATAATTAAGGTGATTTACAAGAAGCTGACAGCCAGTATCAAACTTAATGGAGAAAAACTCAAAGCAATCCCACTAAACTCAGGAACTAGACAAGGATGTCCTCTCTCCCCTTATCTATTCAATATAGTTCTCGAAGTTTTAGCTAAAGCAATAAGGGAACAAAATGAGATTAAGGGCATACAAATTGGAAAAGAAAAAGTGAAGCTATCTCTATTTGCAGATGATATGATTGTATACATAAGTGACCCACAAAATTCTTCCAAAGAACTGCTACAGCTGAAAAACACCTTCAGCAATGTAGCAGGATACAAGATAAACTCAAAGAAATCAGTAGCCCTTCTATATGCTAAAGATAGAAGAGCTGAAAAAGAAATAAGGGAAACATTACCCTTCATATTAGCTGCAAATAGTATTAAATACCTTGGAGTAACTATAACCAAAGAAGTAACAGACCTATTTGACAAAAATTTTAAATCATTG